>CAWUDS030007097.1:0-10000 GCA_963859935.3 Lathyrus sativus
CCATGTTGATATATAATTGATTCCTACAATTATGCCAAGGTATTGATAAAGTAGTCATATGTATTGCAATTGACCTAACCACGAGTTGGAGGGAGCCATAACACCACTTGATTTTAGGATTCTTTGAAGGATTCAAATTAACTTTAAACTTTTTTAGGATGGAGAAGTCATGAATAGAGGAGTTGAAACCATTTTCATAAGGTTCAATGCTTGTTTTCAATGCAGAAGTTTGTGGTTGAATTTGACCCAGTTGCTGGCAAACCAGATGATGTTGTTAACAAAAACAATAGAAGCTTGAATGATAACTTTACAATGGGTACTTTAATTTCTTTCGAGCGTCTTCAGGATGTCGGGCACATCGTTAGATTTGCAAATGTATTATGTTACAATTCAAGATAACGGTTGAGTACTAAAAGCAAGTAAAATTTAAGCGTCGAGAAAAGAGATCATGAAACAAGAACGAATACTAGGTTACTATCAGCAAGCACATCATGTCCATATTTTGTATAGAACACTGTATTATCATATGGTGGAGTCTTCAGAGTTTTGTTCAGCCAAGATCATGGGCAAAGAGTATTTGATTGAGACATTCACATTTCGACCACAATTAGAGGTTCTTCTTTTAGTGGATGATGGTTGAAATACTCGGATGACATTTAACCTTCTATTCGAAGATGAACGGAGATTGTTCAGAGTTAGGGTAAGTTCCTCAATGTAAGTTGCATTGTTAGTTATCTGCCAAACAATTTGTCTTGTACTTCCTGGAATTATGAAATGTCTTGTTTAAATTCTAAGAGTAGCCCGTATTATTTGAGAGCTAACGCAGCGACTTTCACAAGGCCATGGAGGAGGCAATGTTGGCGAACAAAGACATTCTAAACCCACATTTTAGAGCTGAGAAAATTGTGAGGGTGAGAGTTCATGTGTGGATAATGAATATTTTTGTCAATACTATGTGATTTAAATATTTTTACACTTTATGTTACACATGATTGTGGCTAACAATTGTAATGATCATTTGCATGATTGAATAATGTAAATCATAATCATGTGTAAGATAAAATGAAAATAAAATTTAAATCACTTGTTATTCGCAATAATGTTCTTTACAAACACAAAAATTGTGTCCTCCATAATTATCCCATCTCTAAAATGTTGGTCCATAATGTCTTTGTTTGCCAACATTGCCTCCTCCATGGCCTTGTGAAAGCCGTTGTGTTAGCTCTTAAACAATATGATCTTCCCTAGAGAATCTAAATATTTCATAACGCAAGCAAGTACAAAATACACATCATGGTTAAATAACTAACAAAGCAACTTACCTTTGAGGAAATTATTGAAGCTGAGTAACAAAGTCAATCATCTTGAAATAGAAGGTGAAATTTTGTCGGAATAGTCTTTCACCAAATATCCACTTTTGGAGAATGCTAGCTCTAATGGAAGTTGAGAAATTATTTTGCCAATGAAAGATTCTCGAATTTTGGAATGTGAATGTCCTAACTAGAGAAAATTCACCCATGATCTTCATTGAACAAAAGCTCTAATTCCTCCACCACATGATAATCCGACAACCTAGTTTTTAGGCCAAAAGAATAAAAAGCTCTAGAAGATGAGAAGCAAAGAATTCATGAGTAAGGATTTATTGTGAGGCAAGTGGAAAATAATTTTGAAAACAAGAGTAAAAAATAATGGGTAAAAAGTTTTTAAAAAATGAATTCACTTTTAATACGTGAAAAATATGTAAAAATAAAATTTTGAAAAAACTAAATTGCAACACATACTTTTAGACACTATACGTGTAACATTACATTTATTTGAAAACTTACAAAACTTTTCAAATTGAACTCAAAAACTATTATTGACCTATTAATTGTGTCGGATTCAATTATTTAAAAACGTTATCAGTAATACATTTTCTTGCTCCTGAAATTAATTTCAGTAGCTAAGAACCGGTGTTGCAAACAAATCTTAAAAATAAATTCTAAAATAAAATAGAATATAAAGAAAAAGTGATATTTTAAAAAACACATACCATAATTTTAAATTACGATTGCATTCATGGGGTTTGCTATGACGCGTAATGTTGTTATTGTTGTATGAATACTAATGTAAAAGTGCCTGAAATAGACAATTCATATATGAAAGATTAGCGGATAATTAATATTACGATCATAATTATTAATATAGAACACAATTTAAAATCATGATTATTAATTAATACATTTCTTAATACTTTTCAAATTTACATATTCTACAATCATAAGAAGATTTTCTACTAAATTTTTTAGAAAATAAAGAAAGAAACCTAGTCCATAATAAACAAAATTAACAATATATAGAAAATGTACTAAAGATTTAATATTGTTAAAGATGTAGTTGTTGGCTATGTGATTGCGGTTATTGATGATGTGATGATGCTTATTGTTGTAGTTGTAACATAATTACTAATTGAAAAGTTTCTGAGACACACGATTGTGAAATTGTTAAAATTAGCTTTTTTTTTCATAATATTATAAGAGATTAGAAATTTTGAGTTTAAAATTTTAAATTTTGAATTAGAAGATCTAAACAAATACGGTGAAAGTGGAATTCAGAGAGGACGCACACTAGTATTATAATTGAAATTCAAGAAAAAAAGTTCTTACTTCAAAAAATTCTTAACATTATTACAAACAAAAAAAAGATTTCAAACAAAAACTTAGCAGAATTACGGATCCTAAATTACATTATTTATTTTAAAAAAATTAGACCTACTACCCCATTAATCACAACTAAATTTAAAGATTTCACAACATCAATTAGACTCTTCTATTGATTTAGAGAAATTCAATAAAACAAAATATAAAATAAACAAAGAAGATTACTTTGGTTTGACATCTATTTTTCAATTGACCGTATGAAAAATTTGAAATGATGAGAAAACAATTTTTGACAATGCACTAGTTCCTTCTATCCATTCTTATTTATAAATAAAATTGACCAATTGTTTGTACTTTATTTATATTAAGATTTTATTTTTTTAATTCAATATAAAAATAACAAATTAATTTGGTATACTAAAAAAAATATTATATGTTAAATAATTTAAAATAGATAGATATATTTTTGAATAGTATCTATATTATTTATGTGAAACAAGGCATATTCAATGTAAAATTATCTATAATATTAAATAATATATACTTTTGGTTAGAAAATAAAGTATCATATCCTTTTCTAAATATTTAAATATTTTTATATATAATGTCTATATTCAATGTAAAATTACCTACTATATTAAATAATATCTTTTTTGGGATTGAAAATAAAATATAACGTCCTTTTACAAATAATGATATTTACATTAAGTTTTATATTTTTGCTTATGTTTTTAATTCAAGATAAGAATAACATACTAATTAAACTTTATATGTTAAATCTTCATTTTAAAAAGACATAAGTTAAATATTTTATAATAGATATATATTTTTTAAATAGTACCTATATTATTTATGTGAAACAATGCTTGTTCAATTAACAGTTATCTACTATATAAAAAAAAAATTTTGGTAGTTTGAAATAAAACATTGTAACCTTTTATAACAAGTTATATTTATATTTTTATATAGTAGATATATAATTCATGTGAAACAATGCAAATTCAATGTACAATTATCTACTCTATCAAATAATATATATTTTTGGTTTGAAAATGAAAAATTATATCCTTTTTAAAATAATGATATTTATATTAAGTTTTTATTTATTTTTGAAACTTTTTAATTTAAGAAAAGAATAAAGGATTATTTAGGTCAATTTATATGTTAAATATTCATAAAAATATGTTATAATTTTAATATTTTTTAATAAGTAGATTTTTTAAACAGAGTCTTTATTATTTGTGTGAAACAAGTCATATTCAATGTACATGCAATTATCCACTCTATCAAACAATATATTCTTTGGGTTGAAAATAAATTATGGTATCCTTTTCTAAATTCTTTAAGAGTAACATTTTTTGGAAAATTATGTTTAAAAAGCTATAAATTTCTAAATTTATAAATTTTAATAACAAATATAATGAGGGAAAGAAATATTAGGTGCACTTTACATGTAAACTTTTCATTAAAAAACTTTAAATGTTTAACAATTTTATATATATATATATATATATATATATATATATATATATATATATATATATATATATATATATATATATATATATATATATATATATATATATATATATATATATATATATATATATATATATATATATATATATATATATATATATATATATATATATATATATATATATATATATATATATATATATATATATATATATATATATATATATATATATATATATATATATATATATATATATATATATATATATATATATATATATATATATATATATATATATATATATATATATATATATATATATATATATATATATATATATATATATATATATATATATATATATATATATATATATATATATATATATATATATATATATATATATATATATATATATATATATATATATATATATATATATATATATATATATATATATATATATATATATATATATATATATATATATGTTTATGTGTGTGTGTTTTTTTTCTTTTTCTTTGAGTATATGTATCTTTAGAAATAAGTTTAAATATAAACCCTTTTAATTTTTAACTATTAACAAAAGTTTATTTTAATTTGAAAAAATTATTAGAATTTAAATATTTATAATAATATTTAAAAAATATTTCATATTATCAGAGACGACATTAGACATACTATGCTAAATAATGCATATATCATTTTGTGTGAAACAACAATATTAAATCTACTATTTTACACTCTAAGTAAATTATATGTACTTTTTGAAATTACCAACTATGAATTTATATTTCCAAAATATGATTAATCATTTAAAAAAAAACAAAATTCTTATGAGTTCATGATATAATATTTTTTTAACATATATTCAAAGAAACTGTGTCATGTTGATATTTTTAGAACTATTTTATTAATTTATTTAAATACACGTGATTGAATTGAAACCACTTAAAAAGATGTTATACCGAAGAAAAAATTAATTTGAAAAAAAAGACACTTACACAACTTTATCAAATTTATATTTTAAATTTTCATAAAAAAATGTTATATTTTTAATATTTTACAATCACTAGATTTTTTTAAACAATGTCTATATTATTCGTATGAAACAAGTCATATTTAATGTACATGTAATTATCCACTATATCAAACAATAATTTCTTTGGCTTGAAAATAATTTATGATATCCTTTTCTAAATTCATAAACAGTAACGTTTTTTGAGAAATTATGTATAAAAAGCTATAAATTTAAAATTTTAAAAATTTCAATAACAAATATAATAAGGGAAAGAAATATACGGTGCACTTTACTTGTAAACTTTTTATTAAAAAGTTTTAAATTTTAATAATTATATATATATATATATATATATATATATATATATATATATATATATATATATATATATATATATATATATATATATATATATATATATATATATATATATATATATATATATATATATATATATATATATATATATATATATATATATATATATATACACACACACACACACACACTTATGTGTGTGAGTGAGATTCATCTTACTTGAAATGTAACTTTTTTATTTTACTCTAAATCATAGCATTTAAATTGAATTTATATTAATAATTAAATTAACATTTTTACTTAACTAACGATTCAATTAAAATTAATATAAAGGTTATGGTTTTGGAAAAATTAAACAATCGTTAATTTAGAGTAAGTTAAACACCACTATATATGAGTGGGTTTCAACTTACTCCAAGAGTAATTTTTTTTCTTACTCTAAATCATATCCTTTAAATTAAATCTTTACTTAATGGTTAAATTAATATTTTTATCTAACTAGCCGTTCAATTAAATCTAAATTAAAAGTTTCGATTTGAAGTAAGTTAGAAAAGTATAGTCTTAAAGTATATGTGTGTGTGTGTGTGTGTGTGTGTGTGTGTGTGTTTTTGTGTAAGAAAGTGAAGATGTCTATTTAAAACAAGAGGAGGAGACTAGAAAAGGCCATAGAAGCTAGGTTACCCTCTCATTGATTTCCCTTCTGGAAAATGTGAGGGATTAAAAAAACTTGGACCTAATTATAACTATATTGTTGAGCCATTTAGTTATAACATTTGAAGGATCCACCTTTGATTCTTGCAATGCAAGCAACACCAATATCAAACCTATTTCTAAAGAGAGCTTGTACCAAACAAAACGATTGGCTATATCAATAGCTCTTATGACACCAAAAGCTTCCCTAGAAGGGATTAAGAATCAATAACCAACTCAGCAATGCCATATATAAAATCACCATGTTGATATATAATTGATTCCTACAATTATGCCAAGGTATTGATAAAGTAGCCATATGTATTGCAATTGACCTAACCACGAGTTGGAGGGAGCCATAACACCACTTGATTTTAGGATTCTTTGAAGGATTCAAATTAACTTTAAACTTTTTTAGGATGGAGAAGTCATGAATAGAGGAGTTGAAACCATTTTCATAAGGTTCAATGCTTGTTTTCAATGCAGAAGTTTGTGGTTGAATTTGACCCAGTTGCTGGCAAACCAGATGATGTTGTTAACAAAAACAATAGAAGCTTGAATGATAACTTTACAATGGGTACTTTAATTTCTTTCGAGCGTCTTCAGGATGTCGGGCACATCGTTAGATTTGCAAATGTATTATGTTACAATTCAAGATAACGGTTGAGTACTAAAAGCAAGTAAAATTTAAGCGTCGAGAAAAGAGATCATGAAACAAGAACGAATACTAGGTTACTATCAGCAAGCACATCATGTCCATATTTTGTATAGAACACTGTATTATCATATGGTGGAGTCTTCAGAGTTTTGTTCAGCCAAGATCATGGGCAAAGAGTATTTGATTGAGACATTCACATTTCGACCACAATTAGAGGTTCTTCTTTTAGTGGATGATGGTTGAAATACTCGGATGACATTTAACCTTCTATTCGAAGATGAACGGAGATTGTTCAGAGTTAGGGTAAGTTCCTCAATGTAAGTTGCATTGTTAGTTATCTGCCAAACAATTTGTCTTGTACTTCCTGGAATTATGAAATGTCTTGTTTAAATTCTAAGAGTAGCCCGTATTATTTGAGAGCTAACGCAGCGACTTTGACAAGGCCATGGAGGAGGCAATGTTGGCGAACAAAGACATTCTGAACCCACATTTTAGAGCTGAGAAAATTGTGAGGGTGAGAGTTCATGTGTGGATAATGAATATTTTTGTCAATACTATGTGATTTAAATATTTTTACACTTTATGTTACACATGATTGTGGCTAACAATTGTAATGATCATTTGCATGATTGAATAATGTAAATCCTAATCATGTGTAAGATAAAATGAAAATAAAATTTAAATCACTTGTTATTCGCAATAATGTTCTTTACAAACACAAAAATTGTGTCCTCCATAATTATCCAGTCTCTAAAATGTTGGTCCATAATGTCTTTGTTTGCCAACATTGCCTCCTCCATGGCCTTGTGAAAGCCGTTGTGTTAGCTCTTAAACAATATGATCTTCCCTAGAGAATCTAAATATTTCATAACGCAAGCAAGTACAAAATACACATCATGGTTAAATAACTAACAAAGCATCTTACCTTTGAGGAAATTATCGAAGCTGAGTAACAAAGTCAATCATCTTGAAATAGAAGGTGAAATTTTGTCGGAATAGTCTTTCACCAAATATCCACTTTTGGAGAATGCTAGCTCTAATGGAAGTTGAGAAATTATTTTTCCAATGAAAGATTCTCGAATTTTGGAATGTGAATGTCCTAACTAGAGAAAATTCACCCATGATCTTCATTGAACAAAAGCTCTAATTCCTCCACCACATGATAATCCGACAACCTAGTTTTTAGGCCAAAAGAATAAAAAGCTCTAGAAGATGAGAAGCAAAGAATTCATGAGTAAGGATTTATTGTGAGGCAAGTGGAAAATAATTTTTAAAACAAGAGTGGAAAATAATGGGTAAAAAGTTTTTAAAAAATGAATTCACTTTTAATACGTGAAAAATATGTAAAAATAAAATTTTGAAAAAACTAAATTGCAACACATACTTTTAGACACTATACGTGTAACATTACATTTATTTTAAAACTTACAAAACTTTTCAAATTCAACTCAAAAATTATTATTGACCTATTAATTGTGTCGGTTTCAATTATTTAAAAACATTATCAGTAATACATTTTCTTGCTCCTGAAATTAATTTCAGTAGCTAAGAACCGGTGTCGCAAACAAATCTTAAAAATAAATTCTAAAATAAAATAGAATATAAAGAAAAAGTGATATTTAAAAAAACACATACCATAATTTTAAATTACGATTGCATTCATGGGGTTTGCTACGACGCGTAATGTTGTTATTGTTGTATGAATACTAATGTAAAAGTGCCTTAAATAGACAATTCATATATGAAAGATTAGCGCATCAATAATATTACGATCATAATTATTAATATAGAACACAATTTAAAATCATGATTATTAATTAATACATTTCTTAATACTTTTCAAATTTACATATTCTACAATCATAAGAAGATTTTCTACTAAATTTTTTTAGAAAATAAAGAAAGAAACCTAGTCCATAATAAACAAAATTAACAATATATATCAAATGTACTAAAGATTTAATATTGTTAAAGATGTAGTTGTTGGCTATGTGATTGCGGTTATTGATGATGTGATGATGCTTATTGTTGTAGTTGTAACATAATTACTAATTGAAAAGTTTCTGAGACACACGATTGTGAAATTGTTAAAATTAACTTCTTTTTTTTAATAATATTATAAGAGATTAGAAATTTTGAGTTTAAAATTTTAAATTTTGAATTAGAAGATCTAAACAAATACGGTGAAAGTGGAATTCAGAGAGGACGCACACCAGTATTATAATTGAAATTCAAGAAAAAAAGTTCTTACTTCAAAAAATTCTTAACATTATTACAAACAAAAAAAAGATTTCAAACAAAAACTTAGCAGAATTACGGATCCTAAATTACATTATTTATTTTAAAAAAATTAGACCTACTACCCCATTAATCACAACTAAATTTAAAGATTTCACAACATCAATTAGACTCTTCTATTGATTTAGAGAAATTCAATAAAACAAAATATAAAATAAACAAAGAAGATTACTTTGGTTTGACATCTATTTTTCAATTGACCGTATGAAAAATTTGAAATGATGAGAAAACAATTTTTGACAATGCACTAGTTCCTTCTATCCATTCTTATTTATAAATAAAATTGACCAATTGTTTGTACTTTATTTATATTAAGATTTTATTTTTTTAATTCAATATAAAAATAACAAATTAATTTGGTATACTAAAAAAAATATTATATGTTAAATAATTTAAAATAGATAGATATATTTTTGAATAGTATCTATATTATTTATGTGAAACAAGGCATATTCAATGTAAAATTATCTATAATATTAATATACTTTTGGTTAGAAAATAAAGTATCATATCCTTTTCTAAATATTTAAATATTTTTATATATAATGTCTATATTCAATGTAAAATTACCTACTATATTAAATAATATCTTTTTTGGGATTGAAAATAAAATATAACGTCCTTTTACAAATAATGATATTTACATTAAGTTTTATATTTTTGCTTATGTTTTTAATTCAAGATAAGAATAACATACTAATTAAACTTTATATGTTAAATCTTCATTTTAAAAAAGACATAAGTTAAATATTTTATAATAGATATATATTTTTTAAATAGTACCTATATTATTTATGTGAAACAATGCTTGTTCAATTAACAGTTATCTACTATATAAAAAAAAATTTTTTGGTAGTTTGAAAATAAAATATTGTAACCTTTTATAACAAGTTATT
>CAWUDS030007097.1:12500-17500 GCA_963859935.3 Lathyrus sativus
ATATATATATATATATATATATATATATATATATATATATATATATATATATGTGTGTGTGTGTGTGTGTGTGTGTGTGTGTGTGTGTGTGTGTGTTTGTGTTTTTTTTTTCTTTTCAGTATAAGTATTTTTAGAAATAAATTTAAATATTAAGCCTTTCAATTATTAACTATTAAAAAAAGTTAATATTAATTTAAAACAAATATTATAATTTAAATGTTTATAATGATATTTAAAAAATATTTCAATTTATCGAGACGGTAGTAGGCATATCATGCTAAACAAAGCATATATCATTTTGGAAATTACCAACTATAAATTTACATTATCAAAATATCATTAATCATTTTATAAAAAATATTTTCTTATGAGTTCACATATGATATTTTTTTTAACATATATCCTAACAAACTGTGTCATATAGATATTTTTAGAATTATTTTAATAATTTATCTAAATAAACGTGATTAGATTGAAACCAATTAAAAGATGTTATACATAAGAAAAAATTAAATTGAAAAAAAAAAGACACTAACACAACTCTCTCTCTCTCTCTTTATATATATATATATATATATATATATATAAAGGTTATGGTTTTGGAAAACTTAAACAATCGTTAATTTAGAGTAAGTTAAACACCACTATATATGAGTGGGTTTCAACTTACTCCAAGAGTAATTTTTTTTCTTACTCTAAATCATATCCTTTAAATTAAATCTTTACTTAATGGTTAAATTAATATTTTTATCTAACTAGCCGTTCAATTAAATCTAAATTAAAAGTTTCGATTTGAAGTAAGTTAAAAAAGTATAGTCTTAAAGTATGTGTGTGTGTGTGTGTGTGTGTGTATGTGTTTTTGTGTAAGAAAGTGAAGATGTCTAATAAAAACAAGAGGAGGAGACTAGAAAAGGCCATAGAAGCTAGGTTACCCTCTCATTGATTTCCCTTCTGGAAAATGTGAGGGATTAAAAAAACTTGGACCTAATTATAACTATATTGTTGAGCCATTTAGTTATAACATTTGAAGGATCCACCTTTGATTCTTGCAATGCAAGCAACACCAATATCAAACCTATTTCTAAAGAGAGCTTGTACCAAACAAAACGATTGGCTATATTAATAGCTCTTATGACACCAAAAGCTTCCCTTGAAGGGATGAAGAATCAATAACCAACTCAGCAATGCCATATATAAAATCACCATGTTGATATATAATTGATTCCTACAATTATGCCAAGGTATTGATAAAGTAGTCATATGTATTGCAATTGACCTAACCACGAGTTGGAGGGAGCCATAACACCACTTGATTTTAGGATTCTTTGAAGGATTCAAATTAACTTTAAACTTTTTTAGGATGGAGAAGTCATGAATAGAGGAGTTGAAACCATTTTCATAAGGTTCAATGCTTGTTTTCAATGCAGAAGTTTGTGGTTGAATTTGACCCGGTTGCTGGCAAACCAGATGATGTTGTTGACAAAAACAATAGAAGCTTGAATGATAACTTTACAATGGGTACTTTAATTTCTTTTGAGCGTCTTCAGGATGTCGGGCACATCGTTAGATTTGCAAATGTATTATGTTACAATTCAAGATAACGGTTGAGTACTAAAACCAAGTAAAATTTAAGCGTCGAGAAAAGAGATCATGAAACAAGAACGAATACTAGGTTACTATCAGCGAGCACATCATGTCCATATTTTGTATAGAACACTGTATTATCATATGGTGGAGTCTTCAGAGTTTTGTTCAGCCAAGATCATGGGCAAAGAGTATTTGATTGAGACATTCACATTTCGACCACAATTAGAGGTTCTTCTTTTAGTGGATGATGTTTGAAATACTCGGATGACATTTAACCTTCTATTCGAAGATGAACGGAGATTGTTCAGAGTTAGGGTAAGTTCCTCAATGTAAGTTGCATTGTTAGTTATCTGCCAAACAATTTGTCTGGTACTTCCTGGAATTATGAAATGTCTTATTTAAATTCTAAGAGTAGCCCGTATTATTTGAGAGCTAACGCAGCGACTTTCACAAGGCCATGGAGGAGGCAATGTTGGCGAACAAAGACATTCTGAACCCACATTTTAGAGCTGAGAAAATTGTGAGGGTGAGAGTTCATGTGTGGATAATGAATATTTTTGTCAATACTATGTGATTTAAATATTTTTACACTTTATGTTACACATGATTGTGGCTAACAATTGTAATTATCATTTGCATGATTGAATAATGTAAATCATAATCATGTGTAAGATAAAATGAAAATAAAATTTAAATCACTTGTTATTCGCAATAATGTTCTTTACAAACACAAAAATTGTGTCCTCCATAATTATCCCATCTCTAAAATGTTGGTCCATAATGTCTTTGTTTGCCAACATTGCCTCCTCCATGGCCTTGTGAAAGCCGTTGTGTTAGCTCTTAAACAATATGATCTTCCCTAGAGAATCTAAATATTTCATAACACAAGCAAGTACAAAATACACATCATGGTTAAATAACTAACAAAGCAACTTACCTTTGAGGAAATTATCGAAGCTGAGTAACAAAGTCAATCATCTTGAAATAGAAGGTGAAATTTTGTCGGAATAATCTTTCACCAAATATCCACTTTTGGAGAATGCTAGCTCTAATGGAAGTTGAGAAATTATTTTGCCAATGAAAGATTCTCGAATTTTGGAATGTGAATGTCCTAACTAGAGAAAATTCACCCATGATCTTCATTGAACAAAAGCTCTAATACCTCCACCACATGATAATCCGACAACCTTGTTTTTAGGCCAAAAGAATAAAAAGCTCTAGAAGATGAGAAGCAAAGAATTCATGAGTAAGGATTTATTGTGAGGCAAGTGGAAAATAATTTTGAAAACAAGAGTGAAAAATAATGGGTAAAAAGTTTTTAAAAAATGAATTCACTTTTAATACGTGAAAAATATGTAAAAATAAAATTTTGAAAAAGCTAAATTGCAACACATACTTTTAGACACTATACGTGTAACATTACATTTATTTTAAAACTTACAAAACTTTTCAAATTCAACTCAAAAATTATTATTGACCTATTAATTGTGTCGGTTTCAATTATTTAAAAACGTTATCAGTAATACATTTTCTTGCTCCTGAAATTAATTTCAGTAGCTAAGAACCGGTGTTGCAAACAAATCTTAAAAATAAATTCTAAAATAAAATATAATATAAAGACAAAGTGATATTTAAAAAAACACATACCATAATTTTAAATTACGATTGCATTCATGGGGTTTGCTACGACGCGTAATGTTGTTATTGTTGTATGAATACTAATGTAAAAGTGCCTGAAATAGACAATTCATATATGAAAGATTAGCGCATCAATAATATTACGATCATAATTATTAATATAGAACACAATTTAAAATCATGATTATTAATTAATACATTTCTTAATACTTTTCAAATTTACATATTCTACAATCATAAGATTTTCTACTAAATTTTTTTAGAAAATAAAGAAAGAAACCTAGTCCATAATAAACAAAATTAACAATATATAAAAAATGTACTAAAGATTTAATATTGTTAAAGATGTAGTTGTTGGCTATGTGATTGCTGTTATTGATGATGTGATGATGCTTATTGTTGTAGTTGTAACATAATTACTAATTGAAAAGTTTCTGAGACACATGATTGTGAAATTGTTAAAATTAACTTTTTTTCTTCATAATATTATAAGAGATTAGAAATTTTGAGTTTAAAATTTTAAATTTTGAATTAGAAGATCTAAACAAATACGGTGAAAGTGGAATTCAGAGAGGACGCACACCAGTATTATAATTGAAATTCAAGAAAAAAAGTTCTTACTTCAAAAAATTCTTAACATTATTACAAACAAAAAAAAGATTTCAAACAAAAACTTAGCAGAATTACGGATCCTAAATTACATTATTTATTTTAAAAAAATTAGACCTACTACCCCATTAATCACAACTAAATTTAAAGATTTCACAACATCAATTAGACTCTTCTATTGATTTAGAGAAATTCAATAAAACAAAATATAAAATAAACAAAGAAGATTACTTTGGTTTGACATCTATTTTTCAATTGACCGTATGAAAAATTTGAAATGATGAGAAAACAATTTTTGACAATGCACTAGTTCATTCTATCCATTCTTATTTATAAATAAAATTGACCAATTCTTTGTACTTTATTTATATTAAGATTTTATTTTTTTAATTCAATATAAAAATAACAAATTAATTTGGTATACTAAAAAAAATATTATATGTTAAATAATTTAAAATAGATAGATATATTTTTGAATAGTATCTATATTATTTATGTGAAACAAGGCATATTCAATGTAAAATTATCTATAATATTAAATAATATATACTTTTGGTTAGAAAATAAAGTATCATATCCTTTTCTAAATATTTAAATATTTTTATATATAATGTCTATATTCAATGTAAAATTACCTACTATATTAAATAATATCTTTTTTGGGATTGAAAATAAAATATAACGTCCTTTTACAAATAATGATATTTACATTAAGTTATATATTTTTGTTTATGTTTTTAATTCAAGATAAGAATAACATACTAATTAAACTTTTTATGTTAAATCTTCATTTTAAAAAAGACATAAGTTAAATATTTTATAATAGATATATATTTTTAAAATAGTACCTATATTATTTATGTGAAACAATGCTTGTTCAATTAACAGTCATCTACTATATAAAAAAAATATTTTTTGTTTTGAACATAAAATATTGTAACCATTTATAACAAGTTATATTTATATTTTTATATAGTACATATATTATTCATGTGAAACAATGCAAATTCAATGTACAATTATCTACTCTATCAAATAATATATATTTTTGGTTTGAAAATGAAAAATTATATCCTTTTTAAAATAATGATATTTATATTAAGTTTTTATTTATTTTTGAAACTTTTTAATTTAAGAAAAGAAAAAAGGATTATTTAGGTAAATTT
>CAWUDS030007097.1:20000-22500 GCA_963859935.3 Lathyrus sativus
TGACAAAAACAATAGAAGATTGAATGATAACTTTACAATGGGTACTTTAATTTCTTTCGAGCGTCTTCAGGATGTCGGGCACATCGTTAGATTTGCAAATGTATTATGTTACAATTCAAGATAACGGTTGAGTACTAAAAGCAAGTAAAATTTAAGCGTCGAGAAAAGAGATCATGAAACAAGAACGAATACTAGGTTACTATCAGCAAGCACATCATGTCCATATTTTGTATAGAACACTGTATTATCATATGGTGGAGTCTTCAGAGTTTTGTTCAGCCAAGATCATGGGCAAAGAGTATTTGATTGAGACATTCACATTTTGACCACAATTAGAGGTTCTTCTTTTAGTGGATGATGGTTGAAATACTCGGATGACATTTAACCTTCTATTCGAAGATGAACGGAGATTGTTCAGAGTTAGGGTAAGTTCCTCAATGTAAGTTGCATTGTTAGTTATCTGCCAAACAATTTGTCTTGTACTTCCTGGAATTATGAAATGTCTTGTTTAAATTCTAAGAGTAGCCCGTATTATTTGAGAGCTAACGCAACGACTTTCACAAGGCCATGGAGGAGGCAATGTTGGCGAACAAAGACATTATGAACCCACATTTTAGAGCTGAGAAAATTGTGAGGGTGAGAGTTCATGTGTGGATAATGAATATTTTTGTCAATACTATGTGATTTAAATATTTTTACACTTTATGTTACACATGATTGTGGCTAACAATTGTAATGATCATTTGCATGATTGAATAATGTAAATCATAATCATGTGTAAGATAAAATGAAAATAAAATTTAAATCACTTGTTATTCGCAATAATGTTCTTTACAAACACAAAAATTGTGTCCTCCATAATTATCCCATCTCTAAAATGTTGGTCCATAATGTCTTTGTTTGCCAACATTGCCTCCTCCATGGCCTTGTGAAAGCCGTTGTGTTAGCTCTTAAACAATATGATCTTCCCTAGAGAATCTAAATATTTCATAACGCAAGCAAGTACAAAATACACATCATGGTTAAATAACTAACAAAGCAACTTACATTTGAGGAAATTATCGAAGCTGAGTAACAAAGTCAATCATCTTGAAATAGAAGGTGAAATTTTGTCGGAATAGTCTTTCACCAAATATCCACTTTTGGAGAATGCTAGCTCTAATGGAAGTTGAGAAATTATTTTGCCAATGAAAGATTCTCGAATTTTGGAATGTGAATGTCCTAACTAGAGAAAATTCACCCATGATCTTCATTGAACAAAAGCTCTAATTCCTCCACCACATGATAATCCGACAACCTAGTTTTTAGGCCAAAACAATAAAAAGCTCTAGAAGATGAGAAGCAAAGAATTCATGAGTAAGGATTTATTGTGAGGCAAGTGGAAAATGATTTTGAAAACAAGAGTGAAAAATAATGGGTAAAAAGTTTTTAAAAAATGAATTCACTTTTAATACGTGAAAAATATGTAAAAATAAAATTTTGAAAAAACTAAATTGCAACACATACTTTTAGACACTATACGTGTAACATTACATTTATTTTAAAACTTACAAAACTTTTCAAATTGAACTCAAAAATTATTATTGACCTATTAATTGTGTCGGTTTCAATTATTTAAAAACGTTATCAGTAATACATTTTCTTGCTCCTGAAATTAATTTCAGTAGCTAAGAACCGGTGTTGCAAACAAATCTTAAAAATAAATTCTAAAATAAAATAGAATATAAAGAAAAAGTGATATTTAAAAAAACACATACCATAATTTTAAATTACGATTGCATTCATGGGGTTTGCTACGACGCGTAATGTTGTTATTGTTGTATGAATACTAATGTAAAAGTGCCTGAAATGGACAATTCATATATGAAAGATTAGCGCATCAATAATATTACGATCATAATTATTAATATAGAACACAATTTAAAATCATGATTATTAATTAATACATTTCTTAATACTTTTCAAATTTACATATTCTACAATCATAAGAAGATTTTCTACTAAATTTTTTTAGAAAATAAAGAAAGAAACCTAGTCCATAATAAACAAAATTAACAATATATAGAAAATGTACTAAAGATTTAATATTGTTAAAGATGTAGTTGTTGGCTATGTGATTGCGGTTATTGATGATGTGATGATGCTTATTGTTATAGTTGTAACATAATTACTAATTGAAAAGTTTCTGAGACACACGATTGTGAAATTGTTAAAATTAACTTTTTTTTTTCATAATATTATAAGAGATTAGAAATTTTGAGTTTAAAATTTTAAATTTTGAATTAGAAGATCTAAACAAATACGGTGAAAGTGGAATTCAGAGAGGACGCACACCAGTATTATAATTGAAATTCAAGAAAAAAAGTTCTTACTTCAAAAAATTCTTAACATTATTACAAACAAAAAAAAGATTTCAAACAAAAACTTAGCAGAATTACGGATCCTAAATTACATTATTTATTTTAAAAAAATTAGACCTACTACCCCATTAATCACAACT
>CAWUDS030007098.1:0-26896 GCA_963859935.3 Lathyrus sativus
AAATTTGCCCATCTGTTTTCCGACTTTGACTGGCTTTTGCTTCGTATTTCATCTGCATATCATTTAGGTCGCATTTTGCCCGTGTTATCGTCCGGATTGAATTTATCAGGATTTTAGCCGCTTTGCTCCCGTTTCAGGCGATTCAAATTAATTCAAATGAGAAATTCAGTGTCAAAATCGAGCTAAAGTCGCTCTCCTCTTGATAATTCAATCCGTGTTGATAATTTGGAACATTTCCGTGTTCGCCCGTTTCTCCATGGCATTTTGCATATTTTTATTCATATTTTTGCTTTATTCTCTTTTTTTATAGATTTTATTTTTATAATATAGATTTTATTTGCTAGATCTTTATTAATTTTAGAATATAGTTTAATTTGATTTTATTAGGTTTTTTTATATTTTTTCTAGAATTTAACTTTTTAGTTGTTTTTTTAAAATAGATTTTTAATTGGTTTTATTTAGATTTTTATTTGGTTTAGATTATTAATTTTTAAAAAAATAGAAAATAGAAATAATTTTTTTAATAAGAACAAATTTTTTTATTTTTAGTTAGAAGTAGTTCTTATTTATTTATTTATTAACTTTTTAGAATTAGTTTTTATTAAGTTATAGATTTATTAGAAATTAATTTTTTTTAAAATTATTTTGTTAGATTTTATTAGATTTTTAATTTAATTAGTTGTTTAGTTAATTAGTGTAGGATAATTTAATTAAGTTTAATTAGGGTTAATTAGTTGTAGTTTTTATTAG
Source organism: Lathyrus sativus (assembly GCA_963859935.3). Lineage (NCBI taxonomy): Eukaryota > Viridiplantae > Streptophyta > Magnoliopsida > Fabales > Fabaceae > Lathyrus > Lathyrus sativus. The sequence goes on from CAWUDS030007098.1 coordinate 751, forward strand.
GATTTGATTAGAGTTCATTTAATTTGGTTTTGTTTCCGTTAGTTAAGAACTAACTAAGTCAACATTCAATTAATCATCTGTCCATTAATTTAATTAATCAGAATTTAACAGAAAAGACAAAAAACACAACAGCCAGGGCCACGTGTCATCTTTCTATAAATACGTCTACTATTCATCTTCTTGGACCTGGAGCAACCCTAATCCCAAAAACCTAACCCTAGCCGCCCAACCCTAACCCCAAGAACCCTAAGCCAAGACCTAGCCACCCCTGTCTCCTTCCTCCCCTACCTCCACCATCATCTTCAATGCCTCTTCATCCGTTCAAATCCTCAACCTTCATCAATATCAAACACTTCCAATACCCATTTCCAGAAAACTTCGAAACTTCATCATCAACATCCCTACACCTTTCATTATCAACATCAAAACAATGCCAAATCTCCATTAACACGACCTTCAATCCAACCTGTTACCATCTTCAAACTCCCAGCGAAACATCACCTTCCACCACAACACAACTTCGGAAAACCCAGTTTCAAACCCACTAAACTGTCACCGAATCCTCACTATCACCATTAACAGAACTTCAAACTTGCCTCCAAACCCATCTCCAAAAAACCCAGAAATTCAAGAACAACCCCATCCTCAAATCTCCTATCAACCCTTCTCCTTCACAACTCAAAAGCTAAAACTCTCCCTGTTCAAACAACCTAACACCTTCCTCGGCCTCCATTTTTGGACCATTCACACTTCATCGTCATTCTCATCTTTCAATCAAACTTAGAAGCTTCATCTTTCCCAAATGAACAATAACCCCCTTCTGTTACCTACCCAGAAATCTCATCTTCAAATCCACGCTCTGTTCTTGAAGTACCCAAAAATAACTCCAGACCAACTCAAAATCACCAGAAATTTCTGAAACCATGAACAACTTGACTCTATTTTCATCTCCATCTTCAACGAGCTCATCTCCAACTCACATTCACAATAACTCAACCGAAACCCATAAACACGCCCATAAAAACCTTCTTCAACCTTACTTCCATCATTTCCAGATCTTCCAAACAACCACAATATAAACCTCCTTCGAAAACCCACCATTCGAACATTTCAATCTTCTTCGAACTTCAGTGTCAAACCCAACCATCGTCCATTTGACTCCCGTCGGCTAACCGTGCGAAACCCATTTTTTGAACCCACACAAACCCATACGGAATCAACAACCTCGTCACAACCCAAATTCAACCATTACCAACATCAAGACCCATCTTCAAAACCCTTTCCATTCAGACACTTCAAATCGGACGCTACCCAGCTCAACAATCTTCTTCAAACCTTCGAACTCCACCAAAACCCAGCCGCTACCCATCAATCTTCATCATCCTCACACCCTACCCCTAATTCAGAAACAAGAAAAGAGATTTAAGAGGTGAAATCGGAAAACGGAAAGTGACTTCAAAAGCAAAAACGAAGGGTTTTAGATTGAAGAGAATGTTTTCTGAAAATGTTGATTTGTGAAGTTGATGCTGAACAGAGAGATGAACGGAACATTAGAGAGGAAGGAGATCGTTTGGCTTTTTTCTTCTTATTTTGTTGCTATCTGTTACTGGGCTTCGTAGCCCATTTGTTTTAGTTTTGGTTCATACCCCTGTTTCTATTTAACCCCTCCTGTTTTTCTTCTTTTTTAATTTGTTTTATATTTTATTGTGTAGATTTTATTATATATTATTTTTAAAAATAGTTTGTTGTTATGTAAATATAATTTTATTTTAATTTTAAAACAGTTTGTTATTATGTATATATATATATATATATTAATTATTTGTATCTATTTTTCTTTTAAAATTTTAGAACTATTTTTCTTTTACGTTTTATAGTATTTTTTTTATATTGGAGTTTATATATTATATTTCTTTAGAATTCTATATACTTTATAAACTTTTTTTCTTATAATTTTTCTTTTAGAAGTTTATAACTTTTTAGAAGTTGAATTCATTTCTCTTTTGTTATTGGGCATTTTGTCCCATTTTCATCCGTTTTGACCGATGAAGAGATTTTCTTCGATTCTCCGTCAAATTATTGATGAGAAATGAAGGATTTGAGACCGACTTTTTCTCTTCTTTCTCACTTTTCGAGTTTATTTCATTTCATCCGTTTTGGTCGATGACGACATTTCCGTAATTCATTACCAGTCAAATTATTGATGAATAATGTTGGATCCGAGACCACTTCTTTCTCTCCTCATTTCTCTTCATCTCTCGATTTTATTTTGACTTTTGGTGATCGATGAAGTCTTGTATCTGCAAGACGAGATCCCACTGTTTTTGGTCCGTGCGACATGATTCAATTGGAGAAAGATCCTCAATATCGTTTCTCTATCTTGTCCATAGCATGGAAGTCAATATCGTTTCCCTTATAAGTCGAGTTACGACAGTTTGGCGTAACATTGGTTCCGATTCGAAGCATCATCAAGGATCAAAATAGGAGAAGATTGGAATGGAGCTTGCACACAATGTCAAGGGTCAACGGAACCACTCTATTCGGTAACATTTTTCTAATTCAAGTCTTTTAATCAACCGCCGAGCGTTGTGAGTTCTAAGCAATAGGTACGTGGGAAATGATGAGTGGGGGCCTCCTCTCATTCGTATAGAGTGTTTAGTATATACCTTTTGGGCAATATGCGACGTATTCGCTCCTACGCCTTAGGTTCTAGCGTGTGTGTCTCGAGTTCCTTCCCGTTTAGGCGTGTCTTGGCCTAAATCCTCTTTTCTCTCGTCCCCGTGCGATCAAAACTCTTTTCTCTCGCCCCCTTGCGATCGAGACCGTTTTCCGTAGTTAGCTGAACTACGGCTGCTCTGATCTCTCATATCTGTTGAGAGTACGTAGGCATAGGATTGCGATAATCCTAGCGAGCACTTTTCCTTTTCCCCCCTTTAGGTAACCCATACCTTTAAACCCATGACATACTACGTCCGTTCTACCGCAAACAGGTAACGCCTAATTCTCTAATGGTCGAGCAGCAATACAACTAACTTCTAGAATGCGTACGCTAGTATCGTTTACCTTTTCTCTCTCCCCGTGCAATTGATAACACCCTGTTTACCCGTAGTTAGCCTGAACTACATTTTGCTCTGATTTCTCATGCCAGATGAGAATACATAGGCACAAGACGCGATGTCTTGGCGAGCAACACCCCCTATCGTAGTTTCCCGAACTACGTTGACTCTGACTTTCATATTGCACGGGGGAATATGTAGGCATAGAGCGGCGATGCTCTATCGAGTCAGTACTTTCCGTTCTTTTTAGTTCTTTCCGTTTAGCATTAGCAGTCGTAGATAGTTTGTTTTTCACCCATAGACTAGACAACAAGCGCGGATCCCGTCGAGTATGACGGACGTGAGGGGTGCTAATACCTTCCCCTTATGTAACCGACTCCCGAACCCGAGATATGGTTACGGTGACCTGTCTTATTCCCTTTTCGTTATGTTTTCTTCGATCGTTTCCTTTCTCTCTCTTTGGGATAAATAAAGAATGATGGAAACTCTTCTGTCTTCCGCCGGCCCCTCTTCGCAGCGATGCGACAGCTGGCGACTCTGCTGGGGATTTCTTTTGCAGTCTCGCTTTGTTTTGTTTCCTGGCTGTCTGGGCTTCCCAGCAGCTGGCGACTCTGCTGGGGACTTTTCCCATCCCCTATGCGAGTCAATCCTAGCGCTTGTTTACTTGTTTACTTGTTTGTGGGTGTGTATATATTTTGTATGTTGTATTTTGTATATTGATGTATTTACATTTTCCGCACTATATTATTATCTGTTACTGTTGTGCTATTGGGTGGTTGTTCCTTTGAGAGATAAGCCACAACCCAGGCTTGAGGATACATATACCAGTAGAAGTGGAAAGTAGTGATGGACCTGTATGGCAGCATGCACTAGTCCTCACGAAATCTGCGTTCAGACGAGGTTTTCTTTGAAGACATCTCATCCTGCTGGTTAGGACAGAGGCGTTGGATCAGGAAACTGTTGACTCTGGAGACCGATCACTTGGGAGTCAGCTAAGTGAGGCCGCTTCGTTAGACTATGATGCCAAACCAGAAATGGTGAACGTATCATTGTTTCTCGAAAGTCTGTGACGCTGATGACCGCATAGGATGCAGAACCTTATCAATTTAGGTCCATACCTGTGAGAGGGATTAGGTTATGCAGGAAACTTGACCTCCAACCTACCTGGTATTTTGGTTTTCTCTTCGGAGCAAACTTTTGAACTTGTCTAGTCAGCAGCGCAGCAGTTGTTCAGTGCTTTATGGGATCTTTGATCCTTTGTTTATTGCATCAGCATTTTGCATTGCATTTCATATGCATCTCATGTTAGCCGGAGCAGGGAGCTTACCGTCTTTTGTCCATCCGCAGTTGATTTCCTGACATTCGCATTGGGTTTGAGTTAGCTTCTGGAAGAATCATGGACTCATGAGAGCATAATTTGGTTGTTACGAGGGCAGAGTTTGAGGTGATGAAGAATCAGTTGGATCAACTCATGGAAGCCATGAAGGCTATGACGAGAGGAGAGACCAATGTTCAGAGGACTCCCATGAACAATGCTGCTCAAGCTCAGCCTGTGCAGATTCCTGTTGAAGATCAAGAGCATACTATTGTTAGAGATAGGGATTCATCTTCCTTCATGACACAGATTATCAGAATTTCACTTTCTCTGTGCCAGATTCCCAAAGGGTTGTTCCAAAGATTAATCCTAAGAACCCACAGACTGTTGAATTTATGAGAAGATATCGTCTGTTGGATGAAAAACTTGACGCCCTGATGAGTCGGGATACTCTTAATCTGAATGCTTCGAGCATGTGTTTGGTGCCAGGTCTTTGTGATGCCTCCGAAGTTCAAGATGCCAAAATTTTGAGAAGTACAAAGGAGATAGTTGTCCGAAGCAGCATTTGGTGATGTTTTGCAGGAGAATGACCTCATATGTCCATGATGACAAGCTTATGATTCAACTGTTTCCAAGACAGTCTAAGTGGGACATCGTTGAGTTGGTACATGCAGTTGGAGAGTGGTTGCATCCGTTCATGGTCAGATTTAGCCAATGCCTTTGTGAAGCAGTACAACTACAATCTTGATATGGCTCCCAGCCGTATGCAGTTGCAGGAATTATCTCAGGCGGACAATGAATCTTTCAGAGCGTACGTGCAGAGATGGAGAGAGTTAGCTGCTCGTGTTCAACCACCACTTTTGGACAGAGAATTGGTTGACCTGTCCATGGATACCTTGCAAGGCCATTACTTTGATAAGATGATTGGTAGTAAGGTTAGTGAACTTTTCTGACTTGGTGATAGCAGGAGAACGTATTGAGAGCGGAATTTGTAACACCCATTTTAATTATCTAGTCTTTTCTGTGTTATTTTATTTTCGGTGTGCCTTTTGTGGGGGTGTGGTTGAGTGTGATAGTGAGTGCCCTTAAGTATGGAGATTAGTTATTGAACTTTTGGACTTTGATATTAATAATATAATTATTAGTGATAATAATTTAATAAATAATGGTAATATTATTATTAATATTATTATTATTAATGGAATAAGAAATAGTAAGGGGTATTTGTGAGTGGGAAAGAGAAGAAGAAGAGGAACACAATCAAGAGGAGAAGAGGAAGAACACGGTCAAGTGGAAGAGAGAGTGGGAGAAAGATTGAAGAGAAGAATCAAAGAGGAAGAAGAGAGGAAGCCAAGATTATCGATTCTTCGAGGATTTTCAACAGCTTGATCGAGTTATCGAGGTAGGGGGGGGGGGGAGAGAAACGGGTCGAAATTGGTTTGTTGCATGAATTCTAGGTAGAGGGGGATTTCCCTAACCCCATGGTAGATTGATGATCATATTTGATATGTTGTTGAAATTCTAAATTGTTGTTAGCATGATGAACCTGTTGCATGTATTGGTAGAGTGATTGTTTGAATGATTTGGGGTTTTTGGTAGTTTACCATTTTAAGCCGAAAATGAGTTAATCGGTAGAGCTGATGTTTTATCAGGTGGAAATCTAGAATTGATTATGTAGCTAAGTCGCAGAATGTTGAACTAGTGCTGTGGGAACTGGTTTGAGTGAAATCGGATGATTTCAGAGAGTTTTGCCAATTTTGAACAGTTTGGGGTTCTGAGTTTGCAGGTTCGCTAGGGCGAACAGGAAGCGATGGTTCGCCAGGCGAAGCCCAGCGAGTGTGGGTAGCGAACCATTACAGTGGCCAAACTCAGTCTTTGCTGGTGTGTTCGCCAGGCGAAGGATGTAGCGAGTGCTTCGAGTAGCCACTGTCTGCCTTCCCTGGGGAGTTCGCTGGGCGAGCGAAGTGGCGAACATTTGCTTATGCTTCGCCAGGTGAGTGAGCCAGCGAGCATGACAGTAGTTTGTGTTTTTGTGTTGTTCTGTTCTGTTCTCTTGTGTTGTGAGACCCTTGTTGGTCATGATTAAATATAAGATTGGTGTTGAACAATTAAGAGTGTATGTATGGTGTTGGAATGTGATTTCCGTGTTATTCGTCTAATTAGAATAATTAAATTGGTGTATGTTATTATGTATGAATGTGGTGATGTGTGGAATATGTATGTGCGATGTATAAATGTGATCAGGAGGATCGTGTGCACCTTGTGTTCTTGGATTATTGTTGTGCATTGGTGTCGTGCATATCATGATGTTTTGGTGGGATGGATCGTTGCTCAGGGAGGAGTGTATGCAATCCATCCGTACTCCTTTGTGGAGAATGGTGGATGAATCGTTGCTCAGGAGGAGTGTATGGCAATTCATCCATACTCCTTTGTGGAGAATGGTGGGGATAGATCACTACCATTGGTGGGTGTATGTGATCTATCTTGTTTATAATGTGCTCCCTTGTGGAGGGTTGATGGCCAGGTGTCCATCGATGATGATGAGTCGGTACCGCATATCATGGTGTTGAGTTGCATATTTTTGCATTGTCTTGTGTGCTGTGTTGGTGTTGGACAGTAGGTCCTGGTTGTTGTATGTTGAATGATATTCATATGATTTCTACCTTTTATTCATGTACATTATTACCGCTATATTTTTGATCATGATTTTCTCAACCCTTTTGTTGTTGTTGTGGTCTGTGCTTCTTCGGAAGTACAGATAATCCAGGTGCGTATCTAGCTTGGATAATGGCGTGTGAGTTGAGTCGTAGGGATGCTCTGATACATAACACGGGGCTTTGGGAGTTGTTGGTGTTTTCTGATGATTTTGCTTTACTCCATGGCGTATCATGTTTTGTTGGAACCTTTGATGAATATTTTGTATATTTAGGGCAGATGGCTGAATATGATGTATATATGATATTTCCGCTGTTTACCATTGAAAAACCGTTTAATGAAGTGTTTTGTTGAGTTTCTTTTGTGATATCCCGCTTTGGTGTGGTAACTCTGATAATTGCTTGATTTAATTGCTATTTATTTTAATTTTGGGAAGTGGGGTGTTACAAAATCAAGAGTGGAAAGATTCGTGACATCTCAGATAGCTCTGTTTATGAAAGCGAATCAATTGTCAGCTCTAAAGAGGAATTGGAGAAAGAAAGTAATGCTATCTCGGAATCTCCATTACCTCATATTCAGTTTTCAGACACTTCGAGTGTTCAGAGTCAGCAACCTATTAGGTCTGTGTATCAGATATCCGCTGCCTTTTAGAGTCAGCAATCATACCGTTATCAGCCGTGTCAGCACGCCCGACGAAGACGAAGGAAGCCAGAGAGGCATTTCACTCAGCTGCCATTGTTGTACAGTCAGATATTTCCAGACTTGATCAGAGGTGGATTGATAGTGCCAAAGAAGATCGATCCAAAGATTCCTCCACATCCGCCAGGTTCTGATGTCAATGCCACTGTGAGTACCATGTTAGGGTACATGGGCATTCAACCGAAGACTGTAAGGTGCTTAGAAGCAAGATTCAAACTCTGCTTGACTCCAACATGTTCTCTGTCACACCTCAAGGTATCCATATTAACAATCCTCCGCCATCCAGCCATGTGGGTTCAACAGCTAATGTTATGGAGGGATTCACCGAGAGCAGGTGTTCAAAAGATTATTGGGCTGATTTCGATGAGCAATTCTGAAGATGGCTGGTTCAGCAGCAAATCAGGACTTGAAAGCCCAGTTCCCCGAAGCTGGCAATCTTTTTATTATGTCATTTCTTTGCATTTGTAGTTTCTTTTCTGTTTAAGTGCAAATCTTATCTATAGAACTTGTTTGTTTTCAATTGATAATGATAATGAAATGAATATGCATGTTTTGATCAAATCCATTCGTGTTTACTCAATGTTTTTTATTAATGTCAAAACGCTTGTTTAAAGCGGAATTCGAGGGAGGATGACGAAGTTTAAAGACGTAGGCTTCCGATTGTATGCTTTTGAAATAAACCTTTGCTGATGATGTACATGCATTATTTCAAATTCCTAAACACCGGAGATATAAGGTAGATAATCCCTTGTCAACCCGTTTGAGCCTAGTAGTAGAAGTTCCTTTTTGAAAATGAAAAAACCCTTAATCTTAACTTGGGGCAGGGTAGGTGTCAGTTAATTTGACCGAGCATCCAGATTGCAGAAGGAGTGTACCCGTTCGAGGATCAATCACACCTGTAGAGGTCGTACCTAAAAGCCGAAGAGTGAGACATTCACAATCCCTTTTAACAAGTCAGACAAGCCGGTGTCACACGATTTGTTCAAAAAAAGAGAATCAAAAGAAAAGAAAAGAAAGAAAAAAGCCCGCTGAGTCGATAACTTGAAAGCAAGTGGCTTAGGCAAAAATTAGGGCATCCCGCTGGACTTCAAAATCAGAAGATGTACTTAAAAGAGTCAGTCCAGGAAAAAAATAGGGAAATCAGAAAAATGATATAGAACAAGTCGTGTGATTCAGACACCAAAGACGAAAAGCGAGTGACTGTCACTCCAAAAACTTGTTGTTTCCTAAACCATCACTCCTGTCATTCAACCTTTGAGAGGTGAGTGCTTGTGTTGAATTAGCTGAATATAGGATTGGAGAATGTCAAGGAGAATGGGTGGGTTAACACAGAACTTTGAGCCTTTTATCCTTTCTTTCAAACCGTGAACTTGACCACGTTACAATTGTCAAAAGTCCTAATTGAAGCAGGTTGTTTCGAAAGCATACTTCGGTAAAGATCGTGTCGAAACTGACTCCTAAAATGATTCTTCTTACCATATTGGTATTGATATTGACATTCTGATAAGTGATTCGTTCACTAAATGTCACAACTTTTTTCCAGTGAGAAGACATGGATTTCAAAACTGTCATATGCATTGCATTAATATTATCTTTTGCAAAACGATTTGTTTTACTCATGAGTAAGCACTTGACCTCAGGAGAGTTTCTACAGTGGAAAGTTCGATTGAGATAAGCTGCAGAATGCCTGAATACTCTGTTGAGCAGGGGCAAGTCATATCAAATGATCATAAAAGGGAGTCAGCCATTCCAAGACTCAATTAGTCTGGGGCAATCAGGTCAAGATTCGGTAAATCTCTCGAAGTCAGCCAGGGGCACTTCTCTACAAATCAGCCAATCAGGGGAAAATCACTTCAAGGCAGGGGCAGGTCACCCCAAGAGCACGGATAATATCCTTACCCAGAAGGCAGTTAATTTGAAGCACCTCTCCGAGGTTCATGATGATGAGGCAATTCATATCAAACCAGTAGGGTACAGAGCTTTCAAATCTCCTTTCGAGGAATATTTATACAGAGAACCCATAGGCTGGGGCAAGTTTAGAAATAAGGGAACTTTTCCTCTCCATATCTTCAGAGCTACTCAGAGCTATTCAAGTAGGTGCAGTCAATCTTAAGGTTCAAGATGAATGTCGGGAAGTCGTAACCCTTCACCTGTCTTCCCCAGCAAAAGTCCAATCATACTTGGCACATCTGGTTATTCCCAGCAGAGTTGGCTTCACCTCTTCAACATTTATTTTGCTGGAGTGGTTCTTTCACATCCACCTTTCCCCCAGTAGCCCGATCCTGCATCTGCATTTTTGCATATAGTTATCATATTTGCATCACCTTTGCATTTCATCCTCATATGCGTAGCATTTCCATTTCGTATGGAGAATTGCACCATAAAAAAAAATTCAAACATGTGCACGCGAAGCATAAGCCAGTTTTTGTTAGCCTTTCGTGGCAACCTAAATCAACTCTTCAATCAAGACAGTGGTATAACTCCAACGACCTGGTTCAGTCGGCTCATCTACTTTCCTTTGAGTTTTCGATCGTACGTCGGTCGTTCTTTGTCCGTCAGCCCTCTGATGATGACATCTCCAAGCAGATATTCTTTGTCCGTTAGCCCTCTGATGATGACATCTCCAAGCAGATTTTCTTTGTCCTTCAGCCCTATGATGATGACATCTCCAAGCAGATTTTCTTTGTCCATCAGCCCTCTGATGATGACATCTCCAAGCAGATTTTCTTTGTCCGCTAGCCCTCTGATGATGACATTTCCAAGCAGTTTTTCTTTGTCCGTCAGCCCTTTGATGATGACATCCCTAGCAAATTTTTTGTCTGTCAGCCCTCTGATTATGACATCCCCAGCAAATATTTTTCTCTCTGTCTATCCTTATACGATGAGAGATTTGGATATGGTTTTCCCTCCGTCTATCCTTAGACGATGGGAGATTTGGATATGGTTTTCTCTCCGTTTATCCTTAGACGATGCGAGATTTGGATATGGTTTTCTCTCAGTCTATCCTTAGACGATGCGAGATTTGGATATGGTTTTCTCTCCGTCTATCCTTAGACGATGCGAGATGCGGATATGGTTTTCTCTCCGTCTTATAGGTGAGAAAAACACTTAGAAGGGGGGGGGCGGGGGTTGAATAAGAGTTTTAAATAATATGGCAATAAAAACAACTCAAGATTTTTATCCTGGTTCGTTGAACTCAACTACTCTAGTCCACCTTATCAAAGATGATTTGCCTTTCTCCACAAGGACTTAATCCACTATTAATCAACTGATTACAATAGCAAGCACTAAGAACAACTGTCTTAGTCTTCTCAAGAACTACTGACCACACCTTGGTCTTCTCAAGGAACTTCTTACAAATTAATGTAAACTAACCAAGTATTTAAATGCTTCTAATAAGCTGTATCACAACTGTGATATTTACACTTAAGATTAAGTACACATAAAACTATACAGTTTTATGAAAGAACAAATGTATAATAGTTTTGAGAGATTTTCACTTTGATGCTTCAAGCGTGTGTATCAATATTTCTTTCTGATTGAGCAACTTCTAAATGTTGTAGAAGTTCTCCTTTTATAGCTTTTTCCAAGTGCTTTGAGTAATGTGCAGCTGAGTATTATATTGAAATATAAGACTTTTCATCACCAAAAGGTATGGGCAGAGACATGCTTCTTGCAGGAAAAGTATGGTTGTAGAAGCTTTGGGATTAGCACCACGTCTCTTCATTGAACAAAATAGTCGTTGGTTACTTTGGAAGTAGCACCACGTCCAATCAAGTTTACAGCTTCTTCAACAAGTTTCCTTCAGGGTGAAGTCTTCATAATCTACACTTCAGAACTTGTAACAAGCTTAAAAGGAATCAAATACTTGAGATGATCAGAGCTAAATGTTTGAGATGATCAGAGCTTTGGTAGATGATCAGAACTTGATATATCAGAGTCTCAATCTTGATCAGAGTCTTCATCAGAGTATGCAGCAGTATGTGCTTGAGCGTGAATATTATTAGATTAGAGTCTGATTATCAGAGCCTCTGTTCTTGCAGTGAAATGAACTTCAGAGTTTGATTTGATCAAAGCTTTCAACTCTTTATACAATTCTTTCATAAACGCTTCAGATCATTCTGCAGCTTCTGCTTCAGATTCTTCTTGCAGCGCTTCAGAGTCTTCTGATTGTCTTGCATCTGATGCTTCAGAGCCTTGCGTAGTTGCTTATACTTATGTATTTTGCTTCTTTAAGAGTATTCAATTTAATACCTGAAACAATAATTTCTGAACAAATTTAGAGTATATATTTTCTTAATACAAAATTCCATAAGAGTTATCATCAAAACATAGAGATATAAGAAACACCAATCTGTGTTCTAACAATCTCTCCCTTTTTGATGATGACAAAACATAGGAAATTTTGTTCAATAAAGAGAATAAAATATACAACTCCCCCTGAGATTAAGAATCTCCCCCTGAAATGAATATTCTAATAGAAGAGAGCACTTCCCTTTTTGCTTGAGTATATTTCAGAACCTGGTAGGAATCCTTGTTAAAATAAAGAATTAGAGCTTGGGTGCTTTCCAGAATAAGAGCCTGATGAATTCTTTCAAATAAAGAGTCTGGTTTATCTTCCAGAATCAGAATCAAATTTGCTTCAAGGATCAGAGCCTGGTTGGGTAATTCTCAGGGTAACTTCAAGGAATTTTTGTCAGATGAAACAATAAAATCTGAAAGTCTTAAAATTCAATGTTAGTTAATACTATGTTTGAATTTCATTTTAGTATTGCTTATGGATTGAACAATCAGATTCTTTTTCTCCCCCTTTTTGTCATAATTAAAAAGAATTTATAGAAAAAATAACAGAAGAAAAGAAGATAAAACACATAAATGAAAAACAGAACAACCAGATTCATTCAAAAGATGTTCAGACAAGAGATGATTGAAAACAAACAACAGAAAACAAGTGCAAACATAAATGCAAAAAACATGGAAAAGAAAACTAGGGCTGGCGAGATGCAATCAGGGTCAGAAGATCAGTAATCTTTGCAGTAGACTCTTCTTGCTTAGCCATCCAAGTTTTGATCTCCTCAATAGTCTGTTCTTGTTTTACCATCCATGATCTGATTTCCTTAACTTCTTGGACAACATCTGGTGTCTCAGTCTTCATCTCAGATGCAGAGGGTGCAGAAGCAGATGCAGTTGCCTTAGGAAGATCAATCTCCATGTCATTGGGCATCAGAGGCTCTGCAGGAGTATCTTCTATCATTTAAGCAGTATCTTCAGATGAAGAGTCTTCATCAGGAGCATCTTCCAGAAGTAACACTGGTGTGCTGAGAATGCTCAGCAAAGTCTGTCTGACCATTTCAGCAAACTTTGCCTTTGTATCATCAGCGCAAACTGCTCTGAGATTGGAGGCAGCAATGTTGAACCTTGAGATGAATCTGTTCCAAGAAGCTTCAGATTCAACAGGATCCATACTAGACAAACACTCTTTTTCTACAGAAGCAATCCCCATATGCATTTCCTTCTTGAAATTCTTAAACAAAGTATAAACATCTGTTCTGGGTTTGGGGTACAGATAGTCTTCTAGGATGACTTTTTATGAAGGTTCAGGGCTTGTTTGAGTTTGTTCAGGATGTGTTTGATCAGATGATGGTTGTTCAGATGGTTGTTGTTCAGATGGTTGTTGTTCAGATGGTTGTGGTATGGTGAGATGAGGAGTAGTGGGTGTTGAGGTATCAACATCAGATGGTGTTGATGTAACAACATCAGATGAAGATGGTAGAAAGTATGTGAAGATAAATTTGGAGCGAAGAGCAAGCTGATGATGGTGTTGTTCAGAAGCAGGTAGGTCAGATGGTAGTGGTTTATAAGGGTCAGGAATTTGTAAACAAGATGGTAAGTGAACTTCAGATTCATCAGAATTAGATGATTCAGTTGAATGACATGAAGTGGAAGATAAGACAAACATGGTTGCAATGGGTTGCTCATCCAGAATGTCTTCAGATGGTTGTGGGATAGAGGGTTCAGGATCTAGGATGGTTGGTTCTTCTGGTGGTTGAGTAGAAGAGGGTGGTTCAGATTGTATTCGTTGTTGTGGTTCAGATGATGTTTGTTGAGGGGGTTGTTGTTCAGATGATTTTTGTTGAGGGGGTTCAAATGGTTATTGTTGAGGGGGTGCAGATGGTTGATGAACAGAAGATGGTTGAGAATATGGATGAGGAGATGAAATGGGTTCAGATGTATGATATCCAGATGTATGAGGTCCAGATGTATAAGGAGGAGATGGTGGAGGTGAAGGTGAGGGTGAATGGACAGATGGTTGTTGATCAGATGTTAATACCTGTTTAATCGTTTCTCTTATTTCCTCCAAGCTAGCTTCTGGAGGATTTGCCTTCAGCTTTTTGTCATTCCGAGGCTTGTCAGCAGCATCAGAGGCTTTCCTCTTAGGCTATGCAACAGATCCTTCCCCAGCTTTCCTCTTCTTGCACCTTTCACGCATAAGATTTGGCAACACTTCTCCTTCCTTCTGTACTATGTTGGCAGGCAGAGGAATACCATCTCTCAAACATTCAGAAATGAATGACAAAATGATTTCCCTAGGTTCATTTGCACTGAACATGGGAAAATATGCTATAGGAATCCTCCTTCTGCTGACTTCTTCAGAGTCAATCTTCTTAGGTTTGCCAACAAGCTCTGAGATAACCTTCATCCTTTTTAGAGTATTTCCATTAATGACAGATCCTATGATGTAAGACAGATCATCTGTCAACCCAGCATCAGTCAAATGCTTTACAAGACGATTCTCTGTCAGAATGTCTGATATCAGCCTTCCCATAGGGATCCAATTTCTGATCTTTCCAGCCTTAGCTCTTACTTCTTCTCTTGTTTCCTTTATGTGATTCAGAAGATGACTAAACAGAAGATAAGGCAGATCCACCTTCTTGCCTTTACTCATAAAGAACATGAAGTACAGTTGTTCAGTGTTGACATAATCTGGAGAGTTTGAAGATTTTCTATGAAAAATAGAGCTCATGAAAATCTTAGCCCAGATTTTGTAAACAGGCTTCAGATCTCTGACTTTGTTGGATGGTTCCCCAGAAACACAGACCTCTTGAAAAACATTAGCCAAGTCCACACGAGCAGTTTCCATACTTGTGATTCCATCAGTTTCATTGTACTCAATTAGCTGTCTAATTAACTTCCCAGTAATAACAATCTCCTTTCCAAGAACAGAAGAGTGAATGAACTTAGGGCAAACTTGGGCGTGAATCCAGAACTCTTTCACCAATGCTGGATAAACAGGACCCATCAACCTGTCAAAGTACTTTGCCCAGTTTTGAGTTTTAATGGTTGGTTTGTGATCAAAACCATTTTCTTAAATGGAAGCAAAATCCACAAAGTTTTCACACAGAACCTCAAGATCCTTTGTTGGAGTGAGAAGAGTTCTCACTGGTTCCTTGTACACAACAACATTTGGAGATGATACAGCAGCAATAGAGGATTACATCTGAGCAGATGTTGAAGATGATGATGCCATTGATGTTCTTGAGATACGTCTAGGTTTACGTGAGGATTTGGGTTTTGAAAAGAGATGGAAGCAATGAAGAAGACAGAAATGCATATGAGAAAATGTGATAGATAGTGTAAAGTGTGAAATGTGAAGTGTTGTGAGAATATATATAGAACAATTTGGGGCAAGCAAAAGATACACAGAATCTCACGCGTACACTAAGCAATTAATGAAGTGAAAATAATCATATCAAGCAATTAATGATTCTGACAGATGGGGAAAAAATCAAGAGATTTAGATTTTCAAAGCAATACCTAAAACATCAATTCAGTATGGTGCACTCTATCTTTCCAGATTCTGAGATACACGTGTTTGCTTGCATGTGCCTTTGAAACTTCTTGAGAAATGAAACATTAGCCAATGTTCAGATCCTCTGAGCCTTGTTAGTTCAGATTTACACACAAATAAATAAACACATAATTGAAATGAAGAAATACTTCAGAGTTTAGACATTTATCATCTGAGTAAAAATTTCATCTGATGAATATTTTATTCTGGGCAGAAGTCCATACTTATATTCTTCAGGATAAATTTAAATCTATCTTCAGCAAGGGGTTTTGTAAAGATATCAGCCCACTGATGATCTGTATCCACAAAGTTTAAATTAATAATTCCCTTCTGAACATAGTCTCTTATGAAATGATGTTTAATCTCTATATGCTTAGCTTTAGAGTGTAAAATAGGGTTTTTAGATAAGCATATAGCAGAAGTATTATCACAGAAGATAGAAATGTTACTCTTAAAAATCTGATAATCTTTCAGTTGACTTTTCATCCAGAGCATCTGGGTGCTACAACTAGCAGCAGCAATATATTCTGCCTTTGTTGTTGAAAGTGCAATTGTGGGTTGCTTCTTGCTGAACCATGAGATCAGATGACTTCCAAGAAACTGACAGCTTCCAGAAGTACTTTTACGTTCTACTCTGTCTCTAGCACATTCAGCATCACATAATCCAACTAATTTATAATCATCAGATCTTCTGTAACACAGACCCACGTTAGTAGTACCTTTCAGATACCTTAGAATCCTCTTAACAACTGTTAAGTGAGATTCTCTAGGATCTGATTGGAATCTAGCACACAGACAAACACTAAATAAAATATCAGGTCTTGAAGCAGTCAAATATAAGAGAGATCCAATCATACCTCTGTAAAGTTTTTGATCAACTTTCTTACTTACCTCTTCCTTACCAAGTGTGCTTGTAGGATGCATTGGAGTCTTTTCCAAGTTGCTTTCATTCAGATTGAACTTCTTCAGAAGCTCTTTGACATATTTAGTCTGGTGAATATATGTGCATTCTAGAGTCTGATTTACTTGAATTCTCAGAAAGAATCTAAGTTCTCCCATCATGCTCATTTCAAATTTAGCCTGCATAGACAAAGCAAACTCCTTCCCAACATAATATTGGTAGATCCAAAAATAATATCATCCACATAAATTTGACAAATTAGTAAATCTTTCTTAAATGTTTTACAGAAAAGAGTTGTGTCCACTTTGCCTCTGATAAAGTTCTTTTCCAGAAGAAAATTACTTAATCTTTCATACCAAGCTCTGGGAGCTTGTTTCAAACCATAAATAGATTTTTTGAGTTTGAAAATATGATCTGGAAATTTATCACTTTCAAAACCAGGAGGTTGATGGGCATAAACTTCTTCTTCTATAATACCATTTAAGAAGGCACTCTTAACATCCATTTGATATAAAGTGATGTTATGTTGTGCAGCAAATGAAATAAGAAGGCGTATATATTTAAACCTTGCCACTGGAGCATAAGTCTCAGTGTAATCAATTCCTTCTTGTTGACTGTATCCTTGAGCTACTAGCCTTGCTTTATTCCTAACAACTTCTCCTTGCTCATTTAGTTTATTTCTGAATACCCATTTTGTTCCAATAATGTTGAAACCTTTTGGTCTTGGAACCAGATCCCAAACATCATTTCTTGTAAATTGATTCAGCTCATCTTGCATTGTGTCGTACCTCGAAAAATACGAGCCTCGCGATGGACGCGGAAAATACGTTCGAAACAGAGTCGCCACCGAACTTTATTCATTCCAAGGATGGAATAGGAAAATATCGATAAAACCTTTAAAGAGATAAGAACATGGTCATCGCAACCAATATTCTAGGTTCGGGAGTCGATTACGTGAAGGGAAGGTATTAGCACCCCTCATGTCCGTTGTACTTAACGGGAACCTCTTGATTCGATTCGTGAGAGAAAGTGGATACACTTGTTTATCTTCTAAAGAATTGCTTTCTAAAGGGGAAATGAGTGGTTTTAAGATAGGGTGCTCGCCAAGGATTGAGGCCCTTGTGCCTACGTATCTTCACTTGTAGGAAGTGAAAAATCAGAGGGTTCGTAGTTCATGGGACTATGGGTAAAATAGGGGATTATGGGGAATGTGTTTAGAATGAACGAGAGTTTAGGTCGCATTCTAACTGCTAAACGTTGGCTTGTCTGCTCGCTAGGGGAGGCTAAAGCACCAGTTTGTTATGCGCGGAAGAAGGGACTAAACAATGTTCTTTGGTAAAAGGTATGTTTGAGTTGGAAATTGCACGAGGGCGAGGAATTAGTGTTTAAGAAAGATTCAATCGCACGGGGGCGAGAAAAGAGTTGGAATGGTTAGATATTTTAAGGGAGAATGACGACTACTCGATAAACGAGACGTCAGCCTCGCAATCAATTAATCGGGATATCATTGGAATGCTAGATCCCAACGATACCTTTTTCATTCAATTTCGAAAGTTGTGTTTGATGGACGGTTTAGACGCGAAAGAGTTTGAATTGAAGGAGAATTAGATTCAATCACACGAGGGTGAGAAACGAGGTTAGACGGGTTGTATGTTTAGGAGGAATGACGACTATTCGATAAGCGAGACGTCAACCTCGTAACTAATTAGTCGGGGTATCGTTGGAATGCTAGATCCCAACGACATCTTTTTCATCCCATTAATTATGAAATAGTGTTTGTTGGACAGTGAAAGTACTTGTCCAAGTAATTAGGGGAAGTGTTTTAAGAACGAAAGGGTGAATGACACACTATGCGAGGCGTACGCCTCAATAGTTGTCACTCTTGAATTCAAGGAATGCGCGACTCCAAGAACTCGATACTTTTGTAACTTAATTAAAAAAATGATTTGAATAGGTTTGCGTAGGTGGGTTAAACAGGGTAGGCATATTATTCGAATTAGGATTTACTTACTTTGAAAGGTTTAAACAAGGTTGGATAGTTTTAGCGATGAAAGACAAAGCGACCACAACTCAAGGCGTGCACCTCGAGAGCGGTTGCTTAAGGATCCAAAGAGTGCTAGACTCCAAGGATCCACCACTTTCATATAAATTCAAAAAAAGAATTTTTACTTATTCTAATCTAAAAATAAAATATTTTGAACTTAATGAAAGAAAAGAAAAAAAAATAAATTTGATAAAATTCTAAATAGAATCTAATAAAATCAAATTGCAAAACAAATATCAATTATCATAATTTATAAATAAAATCTAAAAAATATTATTAATAATATATTTTAATAATATCACCTATAATATAATATTTTAATAAAAATGATTAACGCGAATAGAATTGATAACTTAAATTAGAGTGGAACGAAAAAATAATAGTAATCTTATTCTACTAATATTATTATTAGTTAATCAATTAATATTAACAATATTAAACAAATTAGAAGGATCAGGTGTATGCAACGGGAAAAGTGGGGTAAGGCCCCCAAAACGGGCCACATACAGGCCCAGAATCCTGTCCCCTTTAAGCTAAAGTCGGGCTAAAAAAAAGCCCACAACTTTTGAGGTCACACCATCAATGCCAATGAGATGAGGAGGAAAGGGAAAAGTCAGCTTTCATCCTTCCCAAGAAAGACGTGGCCGACAAAGGGGATCACGTGTGTACATCATGATACAGCCAACGCAGTGATTTAAGAATGCCATTAATAATGGCAATTTCAAACAAATACATGAAGATGCCACATAGTATTCATATGCCTGACCCCTCTACTCTCATCTCAGTCTCTCACAAGTCCTTACCTCCAATCTCTCTCTTATTCACTATACGACCCATACCTATCTTCTTTCTCTCTGAAACTCATCCTTCTTATCCAATTCTAAACTTCCCTCAAAAGCAAACCCCTTAAAGATTCGTAAACCCCGTCATTCTCAACATTTCAAAACAACATTAAGAACAAACTGCGACATCACAGCAAACATGAATCAAGACAAATATCAGCGAACAAAGATTCGAAATAAAAACCATTAATCCCAATCTGAATCCCATACCCCACATTCATCGTATTTTCACTGATCTTAGAAGTTAATGGGACGGGTACCTGGAAGTGAAGACGTTGAATCTGAGCTGATACAAGGTAATAGCTTCTTCTTCTCGTTTCTGCTTCAGCTCCACTCCTTCTTCTTTCTTCTGCCGCGAATAGTACTATTGCGAAATTTGTGAAATTAGGTTTAGCTCACAGTGAACTCAAGTTCTGATATTGAACCTGAGTAACCTTAAGTTTTTGTGCTTTTGATTAATGGGTGGGGATTGATTTCAACAGAGTTTAGCTAGGGTTTTCTCCTCTCTCTACTACCGCCTCCTCCGTCTTGAATGAATAGTATGCGTTTATATAGGGGTGAAATTAGGGTTGCTTTTCGGTAATAGGAGTAAAAATCGTATGATTTCGGACTCCTTTCTTGTGATTTTTGTCTGTTAGCAGTTTCCGGAAATATGTGTTTTTACCCTTGATTTTTTTACAGTGTATTCTTGGGATTTTTTTACTGTGAGAACTTAAATTTTACTGCCAAAAACCTGTTGATGTGAAGCCTGGTTAATTTGAGATAACCTGATATTCACTTGCTTACTTTGTCTTCCTTATTCATTGTGCTAAATGCTCTGCGAAAATCTCATCATCTGAATTTATTTTCTGCTGGGTATACTTGTTGGCTTCAAAGTTTCAAGGTTTACAATTCAAGTGTGTTAATGATAAAACTCCCTTTGTTACAACATGTCTCATGTTCTGATGGTAGGTGATTCTCGAGCAAGCTGGCTTTGTCATCTGTTATTTGTTTGACTTTCATGTACCTGGTGTAATGCTGCATTGGGGGGAATCTTGATGAGGCTTGATGGAGAGGAAACCACAATATGGGGTCGGCTTGGCATAAGTAAATGGACCATGGAATTAGTGATTTAGAACAGAAGTTTGTCGAATTTGGTAACAACTGGGCACGAAATGATGGCGTCTGTGGCTTCTTTGACATAAAAGGTAAAGAATTCTCTTAGTCCTTCTTTTTGAATTTCTTGCCCTTTCGAGTACACTCATCAATTATCCTTGGTTCACTCTTGTAGATTATGTGATGACAGTGAACACATCATGGATATGAAGGCAAACGAAGGATGATGATGACTTTGGAGCAAAATCTTGGTGGAACTGAAATTCACTCTTTTAGGTATAGGATAACAGAAGTATGTAATCATTAAACTTCAAACACATTTTAATCCTCTTTTTTACTTAACCTTGTCAGCTATTGTTTGGAATTCAAAGCATTGTCTCTTTCGAAAAAACTAGGAGGAAAAGAAAGGAAGGCACATGGTGATCTCAACGTGAGAATGGCACTCAAAATCTGTTCTGTTGGGTCAAAGTGAGGGGCAGGAATTCTCTTCAGTAATCATCTCGCAGGTAGAGGACAATATTTGAATTAATGATATCATAACTGGATGCCTGATGCTTTTTCGATTCAATATTTTTCCATCAAAACTGGAAGCATATTCTTTGATAATTTGGATTCGTCATGGTAAGATTATTATTCTGATTCCTTGTACTCATGTCGCATTCATGCAGTTTTTAGTTATAACTTGAAGGAAACAAAATGTTGCTTGGAGGAATGGGCAGGATTGCGGATGAGTTGCGTTGTTCATGAGGAAAACAGGTTGGTAAGCTTGCTGTACAGTATCTTAGTAAGCGATTTATTGAGTTTAAACTAATCCATTGCCCCTCTGTACTTTGTGCGGAGGCTTGAAGGGCGACAAACGAGAAGGAGGGGAAATCTTGAATGATGGAGAAGAAACAGGTGAAACCTGATTCACGGGTGACTGAACAGGGAAGATAAATGGAGAATCTGTAGTACCTGTGTTCATTGGTGGCAGAGCATACCGTCCCTGTCTACTTGTTGGAAGAAATTAGGGAGGAATTGGTTGATTGATGGTGAAGTTTTAGGCAAAATTTCAGGAGGTATTGTAACAAGAGCTGGAGCAACTGGTGTGGATATAGGAAGATAGTTACGAAAATGTTGAAAGCTTGTTTGCAATGTGAGACTCATGCAGGGCAGCAGAAAAAAACAAGAATTCCTTTATGTAATTCCGAACGTGCAGCCTTATTGTACTCAACTTGCTTAGAATTATTACCATATGTAATTATCCATTATTTTATTTTGATTTCCAACAGCAACCATTTTGACCTGCTAGCGTTGTTCATCCAGTTTTCTCTATAGCATGCTGAGTATTGTAATCTAAATTATCATTATTTATAAGAGTTTCAGGGTTATTTATCTTGAGGTTGCCCATTCTTCCATCAATATGTTTGAGCAGGCCATGTGCCACCAACTAAATGTATTTCGTTAACAGGCTTTTCACAACTACATCCTCTTTGGCCCAGTTTTGTGTAATCTTGAACAATGGCTCATCGCTTGGAATGGTCCTTAGTTAGTCATAACTTCATGGCTTACAAAAGAAAACGTTTCACCTTAAAACAATTTTCCACGTCTTGAAAATAATTCAAAATTGCACTAATCAATTCAATCATGAATTTTCAATAAGGCATGAGCTTGATTCGAAGACCGCTTGAAACAAAGTGACTTAATTTAGTAATGATCTCAATCCTTTAGTGTCTACTTGAAATATATCTCAAAACAAATTGGAATAAGGTTTGGGATCAACTTGAAGCAAATTGACTATGTCTTCAAATAACATGATCATATAGCGCAAGTAATCAAATGGTTTAAAACTTTCCTTATTAATTAATCATATCTTGACCATATTATCGATAAAGAGAACAACTTTTTCTCCTGTCTTCACTTGAGTTCAATACATTTTAGAGAGTCTGTAATCACAAGGAACCCAAGTAGGACCTCCACAACCTAATTCTTGGAGAGTTATGGTCAGAAGTCATGAAGCAGTAAAACATTCATTAAATACCGAGGTAGGACAAATTTGGGGTATGACAGATGCCCCTATCTAATTGTCTTGAAACTAAGATAAATGAACAGCCGCATGGTGTTAGTTTTTAGGGTGGAAGCCAATTAGATATAAGAAGACCCCAAAATTTGTTCGACAAGCAAGTAAAATGCAGTGAGATACTAGAACGAGGTAGCAGGATGCGAAAAGTGAACAAGATAACCTGACATTCTCTGGGTGGTCGAAGCAGTCCCTTATCCAATAAGGTCCTTCGCGATACCAGAGTAGTATAACCAAGCCTCTTTGGGTGGTCGAAGTAGTCCCTCATTCGGTAAGGTCCTTCGCGATACCAAAGTGGTATAAACGAGCCTCTTTGGGTGGTCGAAGCAGTCCCTCATTTGTTAAGGTCCTTCGCGATACCAAAGTGGTATAAACGAGCCTCTTTGGGTGGTCGAAGCAATCCCTCATTCGTTAAGGTCCTTCACGATACCAAAGTGGTATAAACGAGCCTCTTTGGGTGGTCAAAGCAGTCCCTCATTCGTTAAGGTCCTTCGATGATACCAAAGTAGTATCTCTAAACACATGAGATTCTTCGGGTGGTCGAAGCAGCCTCTTATCCAATAAGATTCTTCGATGATACCAAAGCAGTATCTCGGATGATAAATTTGTTGGGGAATAGTTGAGCCAAAATTCCTATTGGAGGAACAACGTTGTGCAAACTCTGCAGGGGGAAAGCCTTCAAGAAACTTTTTAAGATAACCTCTGCTTGGGGAGCCACAAGAGCAATAGTTGCTGGAGATTATCATTATCAACTGCATAGTCGAAGAATGACTTGCTGGGGATTAACTCTTTTCAGAGCCATACTGCCAACTTCAATGGAGGATTGGCCAAGATGCTTGCAAACAGATCCTGGATCCTTCTATATCGCTATGCAATGCAATGCGTTATGATACCCAAACATGCAGCTAACAATGCAACTGCTAGGGAGTGCAAGATGCGAATGCAAATGATATGCTAATGCGTGATATGATTATGATATAATGCTGTATGTCGTGCTTATGATAGTGATCAGGTATGCTGGGGATAAAATCCTGTCGAGGATACCACCAAGGACTGGATTTGGTAGTTGCCAAATGGATTGGACTTTGGTTATTGAGGATGCCAACAGGGGTGGACTTTTAGTGGTTTCCTAATGGATTGGACTTTGGTAGGTGCCAAACGAAGTTGGGCCTTAGTTTCATGGGGGTGCCAACGGGGTGAACATTAAAATGGTTTGCCAGACGGGAACTGAATTTAAACAAGGTTTGCCAGACGAGAAATGGACTTTAAAATAGTTTTCCAGGTGAGAACTAGGCTTTAAAGGATTTTTCCAAACGAGAACTGGACTTTAAAGGGTTTGCCAGACGGGAACTGGACTTTAAAATGGTTTGCCAGACGAGAACTGGACTTTAAAATAGTTTTCTAGATGGGAACTGGACTTTAAAATGGTTTTCCAGACGAGAACTGGACTTTAAAGAATTTGCCAGACGAGAGCTAGACTTTAAAGGATTTGCCAGACGAGAACTGGACTTTAAAGGATTTGCCAGACAAGAGCTGGACTTTAAAGGATTTTCCAGACGAGTGCTGGACTTTGGAAGTTTAATTTCGGTTACAAAGCTCTGACAGGTATCAGGTCCAGGCCGTGGGGATGAAACCCAATGACATAGAGGCTCTTTCAGGAGGCTAAGGTCATTTGATGGGGTGATGACATGATTCCCCGACACTCAACTCTTACCAACGAGAATAAACTTGCTGGAGTAACTGCCCCAATGTTGTTCAACTTGCCCCAGTCTGGGTCTATGAAGACATTTTCCTTGAAAGGAAATTGGAAGCAGTCGTACCATGAGATGAACTCGAGATGGCTTGCCCCAACATTCCAATTCATGAAAGGAAGTTGGAAACAGTTGTACCATGAGATGGACTCGAGATGGTTTGTTCCAAAATTCCAAGTCATGAATGGAATTCAGAAGCAGATATACCATGAGATGGTCTCGAGATGGTTTATTCCAAATTTTAGTCAGGAAGGGTTTTGACCTTGATTAACTGACCCTTGGGGTAATTTGCTTCAAATTATTCTTGAGGTAGTCTGCCCCAGAATGAGCATCGAAGCGACGGGACTTGTGCTGATTGAGCGTTGGAGGGACTCTCCCTTAATCAAAAGAAACTCTGGGTAGCCTGCCTCCTGTCGGATCCTTTGCAGAAGTGGTATACTCGTTCTGGTAAGAACCTAGCTTCTAGTTGATATGTCACGAAGGCTTTACAAATGTTGAGCGTAGCGACTCATCAAAAGCATTTTGACTGTGCGAGCGTAGCGACTTAACCAACGCGTGTTAGTCGTGTGAGCGTAGCGATTTAACCAATGCATATGGATTACACGAGCATAGCGACTTAACCAATGTGTGTTAGTCGTGCTTTTGCTCTGCCCTAAGGCTTTTGACGCTTGTTGACCTCAACCGTTGCCGATCTCTGGCATGGACAACTTGACCAATTTGAAACATAAAGGGAAATGACCCATGTTCAACTAATATGCCCATGTTCAAATGGTCTTCCCCAGTCTGCCGGGTATTTGAAGGATTTCTTCTGGGATGAGAACTTTGGCGATGATTATACCAGGATATGGCTTGAACCCATTTGCCCCAGTGTTTGAACCTTGTAGTGGTCTGCCCCTGTTTAAACCTCAGAAGGACTTACCCCAGATTCGTAGGGTTAGGAGAAAGTCTTGATTCAGGTCAACACCAATGAGTGATCAAGTTCCTCTTTGATTGCACTTTGTTGGAATTCCTATAATGTCAAGTACGAATTTGCAGTTTAAAATTGTTCATTCAAAAATGGTAATTTTAATGCGAAATTCATGTAAGTTTTGAAAAGATCATTTATTAGGATGATGTAATAGTGTGTGACGAGTGGACCATTAGTCCAACGTTGTGCTAATTTAATCTGGTGCGAAAGATATAGCAAGAATATGACACCAATGCCAACGATTAGCAAATCTTTAGGAGTCAGTTTACGCAACCTTGCTGTAGTTATGCTTTCAGAATAAAACCCCGCCTCAATTAGGTCTTTTGAGGGTTGTAACGTGGTCTGGTTCACGGTTATAGAAACAAAGGATATTAGGTTCAAAGTATGATTTGTACCCACCCCTTCTTTGTAATGATCTCCATACCTACGTTCAGTTAATTTTGCACCTGCTTGACGGTGTAAACTTGATGGTTCAAGGTTTGCTTG
This sequence comes from Lathyrus sativus, assembly GCA_963859935.3. NCBI lineage: Eukaryota > Viridiplantae > Streptophyta > Magnoliopsida > Fabales > Fabaceae > Lathyrus > Lathyrus sativus. Next base: position 26,470 of record CAWUDS030007098.1, read on the forward strand.
AAACGGCAGCCACCTTATTTTGATGGATGTCAGTAACCCCTTGATTTGGGTGGCCACTGAATCTTATTTTGTTTTTGTCGAGGGTCCGAGGACCTCTTTTTGGTTTTGTTTTTGATCCCTAACTTTTGCATGGACTGACTTTGCTTGTCAGATTCATCGGGATTGCCTTGATTTTTGCCTAAGTCTCCTTCAAGGTGCTTGAATTAGCAGGCTTTTGATTTTTTTTTGGAGACTTGTGACCGCCAAGTCAATGGTCTTTGAAGAACAACCATCATATCTTTTGGATTTTGTCTCGAGTGCGGGATTGAATTAACTGAACAACTACCCCTACCCCAGGTTAAGTGTAAGGGTTTAGAAATCCGAAGGAAACTTCTACTTCTAGGCTCGAAGTGGTTATCTAGGGACTAACTCCTTATTTCTCCAGTGT
>CAWUDS030007099.1:0-26843 GCA_963859935.3 Lathyrus sativus
CAAGCAAGCTCATAGTGTCTTCCTCAGGAGAACACTAGGAGGTGTATACTCAGGAGTCATACCCTATGTGGCTCAACCACTGTGATCAGTTTACATCCCTCCTCAGGAGTGATTAAACTCACAAGCAGGCTCCAACATCACTGGATATTTAGGAAATCCTATCTGAACTAGTGGAGCTAAGTGAATAGACCCATAGGACCTTCCTCAGGAAAGTACTAGGAGGCTTCCACTTAGGAGTTGTATCCCATGTGGCTCAACAACATGTGATCAGTTCACATTCCTCCTCAGGAGAAATTAAACTCACAAGTTGGCTCCTACATCATTGGATACTTGAGAAATCCTAGACAAACTAATGGAACTAAGTGAATAGACCCATAGGACCTTCCTCAGGAAAGTACTAGGAGGCTTCCACTTAGGAACTGTACCCCATGTGGCTCAACAACATGTGATCAGTTTACATTCCTCCTCAGGAGAAATTAAACTCACAAGTTGGCTCCAACATCATTGGATACTTAAGAAAGAGGTGAGAAGGAAGGATGAAAGTCATTCATAGTGCCTTCCTCAGGAAAGTACCATGAACTTCCTTCAAACTTCAGGCTCTCAAACCTTACAGACAGGAGATGAGACAAGCTCTGGGTCTCTGCATCTTGATCTACAAGCTTCCCTTCATGATGCTCTCCATCAATATCCTCAAGGCAACACAAGCCCCTCAGCAAATTCCTCAGAATGAACCCCACAAATGAACAGATAACCCACTGAACAAACCAAATCATCAGGCAATCTTCAGAAAATACCTAAAAATACTAAACTAACGGGGAAAAATCTAACAAATATTCACAAGGGTCCTCAACACCTACTCATAACATCTACAAAGGTTTCTACCTAAAAATCAAGATAAAACTCAATCAAAGAAAGGAATCATCACCTATGTACAATTCTAAACCCTAACTAGACTATCCTAAGTCTACCCTAATCAAACTAATCAAGATTAACTCTAAAAATCTAGAAAAAATCCTATAGGGAACTATGACTCATCATCTAATTGCACCAAAAAGAACGGATTAAAAAACCTAAGGCAAGGTTCTAAAATAAATCCTACAAAATCATGACACAAGATTAAACAATTAAAAAGCTATTTAATTGGAAAATCTATTAAAAATATTAAACCTAAAAATAAAATCTCAATTTTATTTTTATAATTTTCTACTCATTTTAATCTACTCATAGAAAAAAGAAGGATCAAAAAATCATTTTTTACCATTTTTTAATGAATTATTCAAAACAGAAAAAACATTAAAAGAAATAAAAGAAATAAAATGAATTATATGAATTAAAGGGAGGGGGGTGTAACAAGTAAGTGGGTTGAGTGTTATTCCAGTTGGGCTTCAAGGGTGGGGGTGCGCGTAGCATACGCGTTAAGCCCAGGTACACTTCAGAATTGAATTAAAAATAAAAAAAAAAAGAAAAAAAAAACAAAAGGAACTATGCGGTGCAAATAGCAATGCTTCCAACGTGTTCTGGCTGGGCCTCGCTACAAGGGGGCGCGAAAAGCAAAGGCCCGCTCCCCCCACTTAAATGAAACGCAGCGCTTAAGGGGGGAGGGAAAGCCTCACCAAACTCAGCTTTCAATCTCAGCCGTGAGATCATTCTCAAAGTCCATGGTCAATATGCTTTCGGACGGTGGAGATTATCTCTTCTCCAAATTGTCATGAAGCTTAGGGTTTTATCTCCATTAAACTACCATGTACACCCATACTTCCACCATGCGGTTCTCCTTCCATACTTAACGAAATCACACGATATAAAGATGAAAACTGCTTAGAATTTCTCCCTCTACACATGTACACCATTGGATCGCTCTGAAACTCACTCTATCATGAAACCCGCGCGCCACAAGTTCTTGAAACCATGAAATGCTCTGAAACTTTTTCTCATAATTCTCACTAAAACCTATATGGATCTACTCTACATCTAATGGTAATAATTCTGAACCAAATACCTAAGCTTCTAACGCCCTAATCATGGAGTTCTATGCCCATCAAGATTCAAGCACCTGCACTAAATTGTCTCTAAACAGCCCCAAAGTTATCTAAACTAATCTCCTAACATCCTAGATCAAGATTATGCTAATGAATCTACACGAATCTACTTAAATTAAGCAAGTGGAAGCAAAATGCACCTTGAGCAAAATGTGATGGATGATGAAGAATCTCTTGGATCTTGATCTTGTGAGGCTTGGATCTTGCTCTCCTTTTGCTCTAGATGATTCTGTATGCACGAGTTTGGAAGGAGAACACTTGTGGAGGGTGAAATTCAAGGTTGCTTGAAATTGAAGAAACTTCTCCAATGGCTATGTACCTCTCTCTCTCCTCTGGCTTGGCTCAAGTTTCACCAACCTCTAACACTCCTTGATGCATTCTTTTTATAACAATTGTTGGATGCTTCTAGATTCATCTAGAATGATGTGGAAAGTTCATGAAAGTTCCATGATATGCCATGATGGTTATCTCACATCTCATATGCCATGCCTTGTAATTTGGTCTCAAATTCTCCTTACATGAGTTATTAAGAAGGAATGTGTGAAAAACAAGTCCATTTGTTGCTTATGTAGGGTTTTTCAACATTGCCTTCTTATGCAAGTAAGAAATTTCCAAAGGAACCTCATTTTTTAAGCCTCAAATGAAAATTCTATTTAAACCAAAGTTCTTAAAATGGTTTTTCCAATCAAAATGATATATTGGATGACCTATTTTGGATTTGTAGATCTTCCAAAACACTTTTCAATTTCAACTTTTCAAAGTTATAAGTCATTTTTAGTTCATTTTTGGACCAATCATGGAATCTTGTGCTATGAGCTTTTTCAACAATTTGTGACCTTCTTTCTAGACTTAAAATCACATTTTGAGCAACTTTCATGTTTTGAGTTTTTCCATTTGAGGCTTGGAAATAGGAGTTTTAGGCATTGGCTAAAATGACCTATAACTGACAAATGACCAAAATACCCCTGCCTTGTTCAAACCATAACTTGAGTTCCACAAATCCAATCAAGGACTTCTACCACTCAAATTAAAGCTAAGAAGATCCTCTTCAACATTCATGTTGACCAAGAAACCATAGGAATCAACCTACTAGGGCAAAAGTTGTCTGCAAGTTGGGTGACTTTCAAGGACCCAGATTCACACACCTCTGCTGACCTGTAATTTGTCAAAACCATAACTTGAGCTCTGCAACTCCTATCAAGGACTTCCACCACTCAAATTAAAGCTTAGAACAAGCTCTACAACATTCATGTTGTGGGGAAAATGAGATATCAAACACATCTAGTGCTAAAACTGCCTGGAAGATAGGGATCAAATTAGGGTTTTTCCACTGACAATCCTCAGAAACCCTAACTCAAAACTTCTCAAACTCCTCAATCATGATGAGTTGGTCTAGGAATAATCTTTATAACATCTCTATGCATCCTTCCATGATCTCATGGCCCTTGGATTAAGTCTCAACCTCCTCCAAATCTTCAGTTATCCTAGGGTTGACCCAGTCAAAACCCTAATTCTACCACTCATGGTTGAATCTTCTGAATTCTTGCATAATGACTTCTCTGGGCTTCATGAAGGCTATCAAGACATCTCATGAGCTTTCCCAAAACATCAAGTTCATTCTCAAAGTCTCAGAATCATCTGAGGAGCACCCACAACTTTCAAACTGTGGAGCACACAACCCTGGTTTCAATCCACTTCCTCTGAGGATCTCTTGAATTATCTGATGAAGGTATCAACTCTCAAACACTAGATGGATGAATAATTGTTGGCCAAATTTTGGGGTGCAACAGCTGCCCCTATTCAAGCGGCTTGAACCTGACTGGGTGAGAAGCGAACGGCTCTCAACCAATCAAGGTACGAGACGGTTGAATATCGGTAAACCCGAAAATTTGCCAACTACACGAGCACACGGTACTCTGCGGGGAACAAAGGAACAAACCTTTGAACGCTGCAATACTAGCTGCTCAACAACTAGCTGGAGAGATACTGATCTGACGTCACCGCCGGAAACAAACATCATTCTGAGAGACACTCGACATCGCCGTCGTACCAACATCATCCCTGCTGGGGATTTAAGGAATCTGACCTTGCCGTCAAACAAACATCCAACCTCGCTGCCTGAAACAAACATAATCTGACCTGGGGTTCACCCTGGTGAATGGAACAAAAAGGTACACTTACATACCTGAAGCTACTCCGCTGGGAAGGAGAGACTTAACCGAGCACACTCTGATCTGGGGTTCACCCTCAGACGAACATCGGAATACTGCTGCACACTGCCTGTCGTAGAACTTCAACATTAGAACTATATGAAACTGTGGCCCCTGGCCACTTCCAGCTTCAGCTAGAAAAGGTCTTCAAGTATTTCTGAAGATAGATGGAACCCTGGCCCCTGGCCACTCCGGCTTCAGCTAGAAAAGATCTTCAAGTACTTCTGAAGATAAGCATCCTCGACCTTCAAGGATGGCAACTCTGCAGGAGGTATCTTCGACTTCAGTCGGAAGAAAATGATCCTTGGCCTCCAAGGATACATGGATCTGCCTTCAGGCAACTCCGCCTCTGCTATAGAGTATCCGAGACTTCAGTCAGGGATATACTTCGGCCTTCAGCCCGAATAATGAATCCTAGGTCCTTCACGACCTTGGGGGATAACCTTGCCTTTAGGCACCTTTGCTTCAGCATAAGAAATCTGTGACTTTAGTCAGAGAAATGGTATCCTGAGCCATTCATGACTCCACGGGGATTCAAACACTTTGCCTACAGGCAAAACTCCGCTTCAGCTGGAGAAACATCTTCGACTTCAATCAGAAGACGTATCATTCACTTGATCGCGCTCAATCATCACCTCAGGACAACTGACTTGGTCTTCAGACTCACACGAATCACTCTGTTGTATCTACAACCCTGGAACCTTGTCTTCAGCCACCCGTTGCTTCATCCACACGGAAATCTGGCTTCACAGGAATCTTCTGATACCGCCTTCTGGCGCTTATGAAATCCATCTTCAGATTAGACATCATTGCTGGAGAAACATCTTTGACTTCAATCAGAAGACGTATCATTCCCTTGATCGCGCTCAATTATCACCTCAGGATAACCGACTTGGTCTTCAGACTCACACGAATCACTCTGTTGTATCTACAACTCCGGAACCTTGTCTTCAGCCACCCGTTGCTTCATCCACACGGAAATCTGGCTTCACAGGAACCTTCTGGTATCGCCCTCTGGCGCTTACGAAATCCATCTTCAGATTAGACATCGTTGCTGGAGGAAAATCTCCGACTTCAATCAGAAGACGTATCATCCTCTTGATCGCGCTCAATCATCACCTCAGGATAACTGACTTGGTCTTCAGACTCACACGAATCACTCTGTTGTATCTACAACTCCGGAACCTTGTCTTCAGCCACCCGTTGCTTCATCCACACGGAAATCTGGCTTCACAGGAACCTTCTGGTATCGCCCTCTGGCGCTTACGAAATCCATCTTCAGATTAGACATCGTTGTTGGAGAAACATATCACGCTGCTACTCGCTTGACATCCTGTCAAGTCGTTGCTAACTAAAAGCAAACATGTCGGGTCACCGGACATAATCATCACGTTAACAACTCTGTTGAGGAGAGAGGAATGAGGGTTCACCCAAATAATCCTGACGACTCACTGGGGAAAAAGGAAGAAGGGTTCACCCAACGACCTTGTAGACTTTGCTGCAGAAAGACGAGAGAGTTCACCTAAACGACTTCAACAACTGCTGGGGAATAACGACAGAGCTCACTCAGACGATTCCTACCAACGTTACTAGGGAGCAAGTACTTCTGCACGGGGAAAGCGACAGATGCTCTGAACGGCTTTCTGGGGGAACGACCCTTCTAGGGAACATAGCCTTCGGGCTACAAGACACTCATGTCATTAAGTTCTCAAACTTGCGGGATAAACAAACTTCAGCTTGCTGGACAATCCTTCGGGATCTGTTTGGGGAAACATTCCATCTGCCAATCATGATTGTGCTCGGCTGGGGACATCAATCTACCTGCCTGCTGCTGGGGAAATGCCAACCACCTGCTGGGGAAAAGACTTCCACTCTGTTGGGGATTCCAGAAATCATCCTGGGCAACTCTTGCTGGGGATGCTACTGGGGAGCTCCAGAATCATACTAAGCAAACAACTCGGGAAATTGCGCTGAGGTCTTAAGAATCGTCTTAAGCAAAGGGCCCTGCTGAGGAGTTCGAGAATCATCTCAAACTGAAGACTTCGCTGGGGATCTCAAAAATCATCTTGAGCGAGCGACTACGGGGATCACACCGGGGTCTTTTAGAGTCATCTAAGAAAATAACCTTGCTGGGGAGAACTTCAAGAATCGTCCTGAGCAACTGGTCTTTTGGGGATACACCTGTTCAACAAGGATGATGATGACCTAGGTCATGCTTATGATGCATATGCTTTTGCGTTATGCCCCCACATGGTGGGAATGACATGTATTTATGCTAAATGCCATGCAATCATGCACAATGCTATTGCAACGCCAGATGCTATGCAGTGTTAAATGCCATGCAGTCATGCACAATGCTATGCAATCATGCACAATGCTATGCAATCATGCACAATGCTATGCAATCATGCACAAAAATGCGATCCCGTCAGCAAAATAAATGCCGAAGGGGGAAATCCTCCTGTCAAGGAAAAAGAACCACTCAGATAGAGGAATCATCCTGCTGAGGAGAACGTGAGCACGCCAATATCAATTAGGCTCTGTCTGAGGAATCAATCTTCCGCGAACTGCTGCAGGGGAACAACTTCAGCTGACTGCTGCAGGGGATGAAGCTCTACGAGAACTTGGATCTGCTGATACCAATCGCGAGAATAAACTGTGCGGCCGTCTCGGCTACTCTTCTGGGGATGACCACTCTGTGGGGAGCCAACTTCAGCTGCTCAACACTCCACCGGGGAAAAAACCAATCATGATCTGATCAACTTCCAAGGATTCGGATCTCTTGGACATCTGCAAACTCGGCTGAGGAAGGAGAAATCATTCTGCTTTGCTGGAGAGAGTGCGACTCTGGGGGAATACAGCATTAGTTGTTCTACGCTCTGCTGGGGAAAATTGATCATGACCTGATCAACTTCCGAGGATTTTGCTTTTCTGCGGACTCAGCCGGGGAGGGAAATCATTCTACTTCACTGGAGAGTGCAACTCTGGTGGGGAATTCGATTCCACTGGGGAAGAAAGAGTCATCTGACTTCGGGGGAGAGTACAACTCTGCAGGGGAATACAACATCAGCTGTTCCAAGACTCTACTGGGGAAGAAGGGATCGTCCAACTTCAGGAGAGAATACGGCTCTGGTGGGGAATCTCAACTCCACTGGAGACTTCAGTCTGGCACTATCAGTTACTGCATACTTCGGTATACGACTAGCTTCCTGCACTTGTGACCCGGTGCGGGGGAAAATCCTGCTTCAGCGACTTTACTGGGGAAAACACGAGCTTCAGCTTCCCAAACATTTCTCTGAAATCTGCACTTGTGACCCGGTGCTGGGGAAGACGACATCATGCTTCAGCGCTTGACTCAGTTGATGAGGTGACACTCCTTCAGGATGCGCCTGCCTGGGGAAGAGAATCACCTCTACCTGGGGAAGACATATCAATGCTCACTATTCTGATTCTGATTCTGCGGAGGAGAGACTATTGAACTCTGCTGGAGAAGGAGGACTCGCTCCGCTTCGGGGATATCAATCCTGGTCTACTGAGGTTTATCTTGACCCTAATCTGACGAGGAGTAAACGCCATCCCAATCTGCTGCAGTCTCCAACTGTACGGGGGAACGACCTCGAACCGTACATCTCTGCTGAGAAACGATCCTGATTCAACAACGTCAACCCAGGGAATACAGGCTACCAATCATGGAGTCAAGTAATAGGTTATGCTGTAGGATAGCAACCTAATGACCGCAAGGTTTCTTCAGAAGGTTCGGGTTTTGACGGGGTAATGACACGATTCCCCGATACTCAATTCTTGCTAGGGTGAACAAACTCATCTGAACAACTTGCCCCAGCGCAATTCAACTTGCCCCAATCCGACCTTTGGGAATAAATCATTCTGAGCCGAAAACAACTGGTAACAAGACAATCTTCAGAGGGCTTGCCCCAGCCTCTGCACCACGGGAGGATTCATCCTCAACTAATCAACTCTCAGCATGGTCGGCTTCAATATCTCTGAAGTAGTTTGCCCCTGAACGAGCGATGAGCGACTCAACATGCTCTGATCGAACACTGGAGGGATCTGCCCTTAAATCGCAAGGATTCCGGATAACTGCCCCTGATTGGGTTTCAAGAAGATTCGCTTCCGATCAACCGCTGCTTGCATAAACTGCCCCATAATCAAATGATGCTCCGGGACTTGTCCTCAGACAAACCGATTCCAAACTCACTGGAAGTCATTGCCCCAGATTCACAGGGTCTCAAAGCAACAACATTCTGATCCAGACCTCTGGCGATTCAGTCCTGATTGACTATCCCTTGCTGAAGTTCCTTCGTATCAGCTACTAACCTGCAACTAAAATTGTTTATTCACGAATAGTAATTTTAATGCAGTGTTCATGCAAATTTCGAAAAATGTTGTGCTGTCACTCATTTACGTGTCATGCTAGTGAGTGACGAATGAACTCAAGAGTTCAAACGTAGTGCTGATGCGATCAGTGAAAAATGCAATAAGGATATGATTAGCAAATCATGAAGGAGTCAGGTTACTCAACCTTATCGTAATGCGCTCTCAGAATAAACCCTGCCTCAATTAGGTCTTTTAAGGGTTGTATCGTGGTCGGGTTCACGGTTCGTGAAACAAAGGATATTTGGCTCAAATTACGATTTGTGCCCACCCCTTCTACGTGATATTCTCCGATCCTAAAGTTCAGTTAACTTAGCTCGAGCGCTCTCCTCTTCGAGAGGTATGTTGAACATCGAGAACAACTGGTTAAAGAATTCACAAGGTGCTTAGGAGTGACAGTTACTCCTTTTCGTTTTTGGCGTCTGTGTCTACACGACTTCGTCCTTGTTCGAGGATTTTTCTTTTTATAATCCTTTCTTTTTCATTCTTTTGTTTTGATTCCCTAATTTTTGCCTGGACTGACTCCTTTTGAGTTCTTTTCGATTTTTCTTTTGAAGTCCAGCGGGATGCCCTGATTTTTGCCTAAGTATTTGCCTTCTAGCTTTTCTTTTTTACTTAGCGGGCTTTCTTATTCCTTTTTTTCCTTGGAACAAGTCGTGCGACACGGGTTGTCTTGATTGCTCCGGAAGGATTGTAACTGTCTCACTCCTGATTGGTGAGGTTTAACCATTGTGGTTGATGAGGTACGACCTCTGGAGAGGAATATGATGTGATTGGTCCTCGAAGGACAACACTCCTCTATAAGATTTGAACGCTCGATCAAGCTGACTGACAACTACCCTGCCCTGGGTTAAGATGTGAGGGTTAAAAAGTCCGAAAGAAACTCCTACTCCTCGGCTCGAAGTGGTTAACAAGGGATTCTCTTCCTTATCTCTCCGGTGTTTGGGGATTTGAAACAATGCCTTATACGTCATCGGCAAAGTTTTATCTGAACGCAATACGATCATCGGTTATGCGTATTCAGTTTCATCATCCTCCCTCCGCTCATTGCTAATCATAGTAAGAAATCGGAGTAAATAAAATGCAAGTGCCAGTGCAATGCAGTAAATGAGTGACAACGACATAACTAATTCAGAAGAAATGCATAGTCACTTTATTATCATTACCATTCGAAACATACAATGTTTAACAGCAAGTAGTAACTAACAGAAAAGAAACTACAAATGCAAAATGGTAAAAAGTCCGAGGACTGCCAATGCTGAGGACGTCTGCCTGTCTGGATCACTGGCTCCTGGAAACAACCCTCTGAATCTGTGAGCTCAGGCAGCTGATAGGTCGTTACGCACAACCAAGACTCCGTCTGGAAAGGAAATACACCCTTGGTTGATCAATTGTTGTACCTTCGCCTGGAAAGCCTTGCAATCTTCAGTTGAATGCCCCAGAGATCCACCATGGTAGCCACACTGAGCATGAGGATCGTACCCTGGAGTGTAAGGCTCTAGCACGGGCTTGAGAGCTTTCGGTTCCACCAAGGAATTCTGAACCAGCATCGGAAGAATCTGGCTATACGGCACAGGCACTGGATAGGGAGAAGCGTTCCTTCGTTCCACGAGGCTGCGAGGCCTTTTGTGACCCTGGGGCTGGTATTCTTTCCGCCCAGGAGCAAGAGGTCGTCGTTTCTGAATGGCAACGGTCTCTTGTTTAGACGCTTGCGTCCCTGAGCTTGATCCAGGTAAGAACTGCGAGCGAGGTGATTCAGTCACCAAAGGTCGCGGGACATATTCCAGATCTTTCTCAGCTTCAGGCAAAGGAGTGGAATCATCCACTTCTCCCGCAGGGTAAGGGATAAACTTTTCCGATGCTCTTATGCCGCCCGGCACAAGCCTAATTGTCCTCGAGTCGATCAGGTCCTGAATCTTATTCCGGAGAGCCTTACATGTTTCAACATGGTGCCCCGGCGCTCCTGAGTGGAAATCACAACGCACGCTTAGATCAACGTCTGATGACCCCTCATCTGGTGGATTTAAGGTCCGAAGCTTGAGAACTCGGTTCTGAACCAACAGCGGCAGCAGCTGGGCATAACTCACAGGTAGTGGGTCCAAAGCTCTATCAAGTAGCTTCTTCTTTTGACCATAACCTTCAGGGTTATTCTGAGATGCTCGGCGCGGCTGATGACGAGACAGGCCTCGAGCTTCATGCCGTGTAGAGGGTCCATGAGGTCCACTTGGCTTCAGCACAGGTGGCCACTGACGGTAACGGAGGAAGCACTCTGGTCTCCTCCTTGGGTGCTTGACCACTCTCCTTATCTAACATGCTTCTCACTACTCCCATGAGAAAGCTCAGCTGATTCTGCAGCTGCTGATTCTCCTCTCTGAGCACTTGCTGGTCCAGACGCACTGCCTGTATGTCATTCATGACCTGCCCCAGCTGGCTTTGGATTTTCTCTAGTTCAGCTTGTATCTGCTCCATTAGTCTAAGCTGCCAGATTCTGAGTCAAACCTGCAAACACAAAGGTTAGAAGACAAGTCCCGGCTTCTGCCATGCAAGATGAATTATGGGTGTCTGTACGTTCAGGAGATCACCCCTGATTCTGGTGTCAACGTGCCAACATAGTGTCAATGCAGTGATAAGACTGGATCCATTCATGGAAGAAAATATCTCATATTGCTCGGGACACCAGGATCAGGGTACGAAACGCGCCTGCAGCACAAACACATGCTAATGGAATGCAAACATGAATATGCAAGCTAATGCAAAATGCAGGTATGCAACAATATATCCGGGTGGCTGCTGTGGAGATTCGATGTCAACAGTCGCTGATGAGAAGGAAACCCTGGTGTAAAACCCCTGATCCGATCTGTTGTGAATAACCATCTGGTAGGATCGAGATCAAAATTCCGCTCTGACAAGAACAGGCTTGATAATGAAGACCCCGGATGCAAGATCAAGGAATATCTGTTGACGAAGTCTTCAGACCCCAAATCACAAATCTGCCCTCTCAAGAACAAATACACAGCTGCTGATGAGATCTTCAAACCCCACTCAAAATCTGCCCCGTCAAGAACAAAATAACAACTGCTGACGAGATCCTCAGACCCCACTCAAAAATCTGCTCTATCCGGAACAAACCTCTGATGATAATATTCTGATCAAAGCCTGCTCTCTCAAGAACGGACAAACACCCGATGATAAAATCCTCTGATCAAACCCTTGTTCTATCAAGAACATATCAACATAACTGATTCACTGTCAAGAAAACCAGGTGGTCTGGAGGTCAAAGTTTCCTGCAATATCCCAACCCCGCTCACAGGTATGATGGACCTAATCCACGGACAAAGGTACGGCATCCTATGCGGTCGTCAGCGTCACAGACATTCATGAGTGACAATACGATTCCCAGAAGGAGTGGCATCGTCAAGTCATGAAGAGGCCTCTCTTAGCTGACTTCCAAATGATCGTCCCCAGAGTCGACAATCCTCACGTCTGGACTCCCCTCAGATCCTCAGGACCGGAAAGGAGCACCTCTGCAAGAATCTCGTCTGAGCGCAGATTTTCGTAGGGAACTGTGCCTGCTCAACAGACAGGTTCGTCTACTACTTCTCTGCAACTATATCTAGGTGTGTACTCAAGCCCAGGTCCGGCTTTTCACTCACAGTAACATCCCTCTCCCACAGCAGCACAGATAATCATATCAAACTGGAAATAAAATGCGGGAAATAAAATGCGGGAAGTAAAAATGCGATAAATAAACACAACCCAACAAGCAAACACACAAACGATAGGATTGACTCGCGTAGGGGATGGGAAACGGTCCCAGCATAAGGGATGGGAAAAGTCCCTAGATGCTCTAAGTCCCCAGCAGAGTCGCCAGCTGTCGCTTGCGCGAAAATAAGGTGCCGGCATGACAGAAGAGTCGCCACCTTTCGTTATTTATCCCTCAGAGCGGGAAAGGAAACGATCGGAGAAACCTGACGAATAAGGGTAAGACAAGGTCATCGCAACCATTGTCTGGGTTCGGGAGTCGGTTACGCAAGGGGAAGGTATTAGCACCCCTCACGTCCGTCGTACTCGACGGGATCCTCGCTTGTTTGTTTACTTGGACGGGTTGGTTATAATCTATCTACCTATCAAGGCTGGCTGAAAAAGAAAAGAAAATGACTCGGCAAAGCGTCGCACTTTATGCCTACGTATTCCATCAGAGAATGAGAAATCAGAGTCAACGTAGTTCGGCCTAACTACGGGTGAAGATGGGGAAGGTTGCTCGCTAGGATATCGCATCCTATGCCTACGTACTTTCATCCGGTATGAAAGATCAGAGCAAACGTAGTTCGGGAAACTACAGGAGAAAACTCAACTAGGAGGGAGACTATCAAGTCCTATTTGTTATCATGCCATGGATTCATCCTATGGTTGAGGTTTGAACAAGGAACTCCTAGATGTTGTCATGCATAGGTTTCAACCTAAAAGTCTATCATCAGATCCTTATCAAAGGAAATGAGAATCCTAAGGGATCATGCCAATGATACACGGAAACAGACAAAAACAGCAGCTTTAACAGTAAAGTGCATGCAATGCAAGTGAGGGAGGAAATGTGTGTGGGGTTTCAGCCTCCACAAGCTCATCTCAACCTCAAGCCAGTCATGAAATAACAGCAATCATACTGAAAATAATCAACATGCTATCAAGCAATAACAGTAAACTGCAATCATACAGATAAAGGAAATGAAGTACCAACAGGCAAACAACACACTTGAGAAAGAATCATCTACTCTCTAATCCTAACCCTAATCACAGGATCTAAACAGATCTAAGCAAAGCTCTCAAGCACAACCCAAAACAGGAGAAATCATTCCCAGTCTTCAAGCTTCAGAATAAGCTTACCAAAGAAAGGGAGCTAAGCAAGCAAGCTCATAGTGTCTTCCTCAGGAGAACACTAGGAGGTGTATACTCAGGAGTCATACCCTATGTGGCTCAACCACTGTGATCAGTTTACATCCCTCCTCAGGAGTGATTAAACTCACAAGCAGGCTCCAACATCACTGGATATTTAGGAAATCCTATCTGAACTAGTGGAGCTAAGTGAATAGACCCATAGGACCTTCCTCAGGAAAGTACTAGGAGGCTTCCACTTAGGAGTTGTATCCCATGTGGCTCAACAACATGTGATCAGTTCACATTCCTCCTCAGGAGAAATTAAACTCACAAGTTGGCTCCTACATCATTGGATACTTGAGAAATCCTAGACAAACTAATGGAACTAAGTGAATAGACCCATAGGACCTTCCTCAGGAAAGTACTAGGAGGCTTCCACTTAGGAACTGTACCCCATGTGGCTCAACAACATGTGATCAGTTTACATTCCTCCTCAGGAGAAATTAAACTCACAAGTTGGCTCCAACATCATTGGATACTTAAGAAAGAGGTGAGAAGGAAGGATGAAAGTCATTCATAGTGCCTTCCTCAGGAAAGTACCATGAACTTCCTTCAAACTTCAGGCTCTCAAACCTTACAGACAGGAGATGAGACAAGCTCTGGGTCTCTGCATCTTGATCTACAAGCTTCCCTTCATGATGCTCTCCATCAATATCCTCAAGGCAACACAAGCCCCTCAGCAAATTCCTCAGAATGAACCCCACAAATGAACAGATAACCCACTGAACAAACCAAATCATCAGGCAATCTTCAGAAAATACCTAAAAATACTAAACTAACGGGGAAAAATCTAACAAATATTCACAAGGGTCCTCAACACCTACTCATAACATCTACAAAGGTTTCTACCTAAAAATCAAGATAAAACTCAATCAAAGAAAGGAATCATCACCTATGTACAATTCTAAACCCTAACTAGACTATCCTAAGTCTACCCTAATCAAACTAATCAAGATTAACTCTAAAAATCTAGAAAAAATCCTATAGGGAACTATGACTCATCATCTAATTGCACCAAAAAGAACGGATTAAAAAACCTAAGGCAAGGTTCTAAAATAAATCCTACAAAATCATGACACAAGATTAAACAATTAAAAAGCTATTTAATTGGAAAATCTATTAAAAATATTAAACCTAAAAATAAAATCTCAATTTTATTTTTATAATTTTCTACTCATTTTAATCTACTCATAGAAAAAAGAAGGATCAAAAAATCATTTTTTACCATTTTTTAATGAATTATTCAAAACAGAAAAAACATTAAAAGAAATAAAAGAAATAAAATGAATTATATGAATTAAAGGGAGGGGGGTGTAACAAGTAAGTGGGTTGAGTGTTATTCCAGTTGGGCTTCAAGGGTGGGGGTGCGCGTAGCATACGCGTTAAGCCCAGGTACACTTCAGAATTGAATTAAAAATAAAAAAAAAAAGAAAAAAAAAACAAAAGGAACTATGCGGTGCAAATAGCAATGCTTCCAACGTGTTCTGGCTGGGCCTCGCTACAAGGGGGCGCGAAAAGCAAAGGCCCGCTCCCCCCACTTAAATGAAACGCAGCGCTTAAGGGGGGAGGGAAAGCCTCACCAAACTCAGCTTTCAATCTCAGCCGTGAGATCATTCTCAAAGTCCATGGTCAATATGCTTTCGGACGGTGGAGATTATCTCTTCTCCAAATTGTCATGAAGCTTAGGGTTTTATCTCCATTAAACTACCATGTACACCCATACTTCCACCATGCGGTTCTCCTTCCATACTTAACGAAATCACACGATATAAAGATGAAAACTGCTTAGAATTTCTCCCTCTACACATGTACACCATTGGATCGCTCTGAAACTCACTCTATCATGAAACCCGCGCGCCACAAGTTCTTGAAACCATGAAATGCTCTGAAACTTTTTCTCATAATTCTCACTAAAACCTATATGGATCTACTCTACATCTAATGGTAATAATTCTGAACCAAATACCTAAGCTTCTAACGCCCTAATCATGGAGTTCTATGCCCATCAAGATTCAAGCACCTGCACTAAATTGTCTCTAAACAGCCCCAAAGTTATCTAAACTAATCTCCTAACATCCTAGATCAAGATTATGCTAATGAATCTACACGAATCTACTTAAATTAAGCAAGTGGAAGCAAAATGCACCTTGAGCAAAATGTGATGGATGATGAAGAATCTCTTGGATCTTGATCTTGTGAGGCTTGGATCTTGCTCTCCTTTTGCTCTAGATGATTCTGTATGCACGAGTTTGGAAGGAGAACACTTGTGGAGGGTGAAATTCAAGGTTGCTTGAAATTGAAGAAACTTCTCCAATGGCTATGTACCTCTCTCTCTCCTCTGGCTTGGCTCAAGTTTCACCAACCTCTAACACTCCTTGATGCATTCTTTTTATAACAATTGTTGGATGCTTCTAGATTCATCTAGAATGATGTGGAAAGTTCATGAAAGTTCCATGATATGCCATGATGGTTATCTCACATCTCATATGCCATGCCTTGTAATTTGGTCTCAAATTCTCCTTACATGAGTTATTAAGAAGGAATGTGTGAAAAACAAGTCCATTTGTTGCTTATGTAGGGTTTTTCAACATTGCCTTCTTATGCAAGTAAGAAATTTCCAAAGGAACCTCATTTTTTAAGCCTCAAATGAAAATTCTATTTAAACCAAAGTTCTTAAAATGGTTTTTCCAATCAAAATGATATATTGGATGACCTATTTTGGATTTGTAGATCTTCCAAAACACTTTTCAATTTCAACTTTTCAAAGTTATAAGTCATTTTTAGTTCATTTTTGGACCAATCATGGAATCTTGTGCTATGAGCTTTTTCAACAATTTGTGACCTTCTTTCTAGACTTAAAATCACATTTTGAGCAACTTTCATGTTTTGAGTTTTTCCATTTGAGGCTTGGAAATAGGAGTTTTAGGCATTGGCTAAAATGACCTATAACTGACAAATGACCAAAATACCCCTGCCTTGTTCAAACCATAACTTGAGTTCCACAAATCCAATCAAGGACTTCTACCACTCAAATTAAAGCTAAGAAGATCCTCTTCAACATTCATGTTGACCAAGAAACCATAGGAATCAACCTACTAGGGCAAAAGTTGTCTGCAAGTTGGGTGACTTTCAAGGACCCAGATTCACACACCTCTGCTGACCTGTAATTTGTCAAAACCATAACTTGAGCTCTGCAACTCCTATCAAGGACTTCCACCACTCAAATTAAAGCTTAGAACAAGCTCTACAACATTCATGTTGTGGGGAAAATGAGATATCAAACACATCTAGTGCTAAAACTGCCTGGAAGATAGGGATCAAATTAGGGTTTTTCCACTGACAATCCTCAGAAACCCTAACTCAAAACTTCTCAAACTCCTCAATCATGATGAGTTGGTCTAGGAATAATCTTTATAACATCTCTATGCATCCTTCCATGATCTCATGGCCCTTGGATTAAGTCTCAACCTCCTCCAAATCTTCAGTTATCCTAGGGTTGACCCAGTCAAAACCCTAATTCTACCACTCATGGTTGAATCTTCTGAATTCTTGCATAATGACTTCTCTGGGCTTCATGAAGGCTATCAAGACATCTCATGAGCTTTCCCAAAACATCAAGTTCATTCTCAAAGTCTCAGAATCATCTGAGGAGCACCCACAACTTTCAAACTGTGGAGCACACAACCCTGGTTTCAATCCACTTCCTCTGAGGATCTCTTGAATTATCTGATGAAGGTATCAACTCTCAAACACTAGATGGATGAATAATTGTTGGCCAAATTTTGGGGTGCAACAGCTGCCCCTATTCAAGCGGCTTGAACCTGACTGGGTGAGAAGCGAACGGCTCTCAACCAATCAAGGTACGAGACGGTTGAATATCGGTAAACCCGAAAATTTGCCAACTACACGAGCACACGGTACTCTGCGGGGAACAAACCTTTGAACGCTGCAATACTAGCTGCTCAACAACTAGCTGGAGAGATACTGATCTGACGTCGCCGCCGGAAACAAACATCATTCTGAGAGACACTCGACATCGCCGTCGTACCAACATCATCCCTGCTGGGGATTTAAGGAATCTGACCTTGCCGTCAAACAAACATCCAACCTCGCTGCCTGAAACAAACATAATCTGACCTGGGGTTCACCCCTGGTGAATGGAACAAAAAGGTACACTTACATACCTGAAGCTACTCCGCTGGGAAGGAGAGACTTAACCGAGCACACTCTGATCTGGGGTTCACCCTCAGAACCATGACGAACATCGGAATACTGCTGCACACTGCCTGTCGTAGAACTTCAACATTAGAACTATATGAAACTGTGGCCCCTGGCCACTTCCAGCTTCAGCTAGAAAAGGTCTTCAAGTATTTCTGAAGATAGATGGAACCCTGGCCCCTGGCCACTCCGGCTTCAGCTAGAAAAGATCTTCAAGTACTTCTGAAGATAAGCATCCTCGACCTTCAAGGATGGCAACTCTGCAGGAGGTATCTTCGACTTCAGTCGGAAGAAAATGATCCTTGGCCTCCAAGGATACATGGATCTGCCTTCAGGCAACTCCGCCTCTGCTATAGAGTATCCGAGACTTCAGTCAGGGATATACTTCGGCCTTCAGCCCGAATAATGAATCCTAGGTCCTTCACGACCTTGGGGGATAACCTTGCCTTTAGGCACCTTTGCTTCAGCATAAGAAATCTGTGACTTTAGTCAGAGAAATGGTATCCTGAGCCATTCATGACTCCACGGGGATTCAAACACTTTGCCTACAGGCAAAACTCCGCTTCAGCTGGAGAAACATCTTCGACTTCAATCAGAAGACGTATCATTCACTTGATCGCGCTCAATCATCACCTCAGGACAACTGACTTGGTCTTCAGACTCACACGAATCACTCTGTTGTATCTACAACCCTGGAACCTTGTCTTCAGCCACCCGTTGCTTCATCCACACGGAAATCTGGCTTCACAGGAATCTTCTGATACCGCCTTCTGGCGCTTATGAAATCCATCTTCAGATTAGACATCATTGCTGGAGAAACATCTTTGACTTCAATCAGAAGACGTATCATTCCCTTGATCGCGCTCAATTATCACCTCAGGATAACCGACTTGGTCTTCAGACTCACACGAATCACTCTGTTGTATCTACAACTCCGGAACCTTGTCTTCAGCCACCCGTTGCTTCATCCACACGGAAATCTGGCTTCACAGGAACCTTCTGGTATCGCCCTCTGGCGCTTACGAAATCCATCTTCAGATTAGACATCGTTGCTGGAGGAAAATCTCCGACTTCAATCAGAAGACGTATCATCCTCTTGATCGCGCTCAATCATCACCTCAGGATAACTGACTTGGTCTTCAGACTCACACGAATCACTCTGTTGTATCTACAACTCCGGAACCTTGTCTTCAGCCACCCGTTGCTTCATCCACACGGAAATCTGGCTTCACAGGAACCTTCTGGTATCGCCCTCTGGCGCTTACGAAATCCATCTTCAGATTAGACATCGTTGTTGGAGAAACATATCACGCTGCTACTCGCTTGACATCCTGTCAAGTCGTTGCTAACTAAAAGCAAACATGTCGGGTCACCGGACATAATCATCACGTTAACAACTCTGTTGAGGAGAGAGGAATGAGGGTTCACCCAAATAATCCTGACGACTCACTGGGGAAAAAGGAAGAAGGGTTCACCCAACGACCTTGTAGACTTTGCTGCAGAAAGACGAGAGAGTTCACCTAAACGACTTCAACAACTGCTGGGGAATAACGACAGAGCTCACTCAGACGATTCCTACCAACGTTACTAGGGAGCAAGTACTTCTGCACGGGGAAAGCGACAGATGCTCTGAACGGCTTTCTGGGGGAACGACCCTTCTAGGGAACATAGCCTTCGGGCTACAAGACACTCATGTCATTAAGTTCTCAAACTTGCGGGATAAACAAACTTCAGCTTGCTGGACAATCCTTCGGGATCTGTTTGGGGAAACATTCCATCTGCCAATCATGATTGTGCTCGGCTGGGGACATCAATCTACCTGCCTGCTGCTGGGGAAATGCCAACCACCTGCTGGGGAAAAGACTTCCACTCTGTTGGGGATTCCAGAAATCATCCTGGGCAACTCTTGCTGGGGATGCTACTGGGGAGCTCCAGAATCATACTAAGCAAACAACTCGGGAAATTGCGCTGAGGTCTTAAGAATCGTCTTAAGCAAAGGGCCCTGCTGAGGAGTTCGAGAATCATCTCAAACTGAAGACTTCGCTGGGGATCTCAAAAATCATCTTGAGCGAGCGACTACGGGGATCACACCGGGGTCTTTTAGAGTCATCTAAGAAAATAACCTTGCTGGGGAGAACTTCAAGAATCGTCCTGAGCAACTGGTCTTTTGGGGATACACCTGTTCAACAAGGATGATGATGACCTAGGTCATGCTTATGATGCATATGCTTTTGCGTTATGCCCCCACATGGTGGGAATGACATGTATTTATGCTAAATGCCATGCAATCATGCACAATGCTATTGCAACGCCAGATGCTATGCAGTGTTAAATGCCATGCAGTCATGCACAATGCTATGCAATCATGCACAATGCTATGCAATCATGCACAATGCTATGCAATCATGCACAAAAATGCGATCCCGTCAGCAAAATAAATGCCGAAGGGGGAAATCCTCACTGTCAAGGAAAAAGAACCACTCAGATAGAGGAATCATCCTGCTGAGGAGAACGTGAGCACGCCAATATCAATTAGGCTCTGTCTGAGGAATCAATCTTCCGCGAACTGCTGCAGGGGAACAACTTCAGCTGACTGCTGCAGGGGATGAAGCTCTACGAGAACTTGGATCTGCTGATACCAATCGCGAGAATAAACTGTGCGGCCGTCTCGGCTACTCTTCTGGGGATGACCACTCTGTGGGAGCCAACTTCAGCTGCTCAACACTCCACCGGGGAAAAACCAATCATGATCTGATCAACTTCCAAGGATTCGGATCTCTTGGACATCTGCAAAACTCGGCTGAGGAAGGAGAAATCATTCTGCTTTGCTGGAGAGAGTGCGACTCTGGGGGAATACAGCATTAGTTGTTCTACGCTCTGCTGGGGAAAATTGATCATGACCTGATCAACTTCCGAGGATTTTGCTTTTCTGCGGACTCAGTCCGGGGAGGGAAATCATTCTACTTCACTGGAGAGTGCAACTCTGGTGGGGAATTCGATTCCACTGGGGAAGAAAGAGTCATCTGACTTCGGGGGAGAGTACAACTCTGCAGGGGAATACAACATCAGCTGTTCCAAGACTCTACTGGGGGAAGAGGGATCGTCCAACTTCAGGAGAGAATACGGCTCTGGTGGGGAATCTCAACTCCACTGGAGACTTCAGTCTGGCACTATCAGTTACTGCATACTTCGGTATACGACTAGCTTCCTGCACTTGTGACCCGGTGCGGGGGAAAATCCTGCTTCAGCGACTTTACTGGGGAAAACACGAGCTTCAGCTTCCCAAACATTTCTCTGAAATCTGCACTTGTGACCCGGTGCTGGGGAAGACGACATCATGCTTCAGCGCTTGACTCAGTTGATGAGGTGACACTCCTTCAGGATGCGCCTGCCTGGGGAAGAGAATCACCTCTACCTGGGGAAGACATATCAATGCTCACTATTCTGATTCTGATTCTGCGGAGGAGAGACTATTGAACTCTGCTGGAGAAGGAGGACTCGCTCCGCTTCGGGGATATCAATCCTGGTCTACTGAGTTTATCTTGACCCTAATCTGACGAGGAGTAAACGCCATCCCAATCTGCTGCAGTCTCCAACTGTACGGGGGGAACGACCTCGAACCGTACATCTCTGCTGAGAAACGATCCTGATTCAACAACGTCAACCCAGGGAATACAGGCTACCAATCATGGAGTCAAGTAATAGGTTATGCTGTAGGATAGCAACCTAATGACCGCAAGGTTTCTTCAGAAGGTTCGGGTTTTGACGGGGTAATGACACGATTCCCCGATACTCAATTCTTGCTAGGGTGAACAAACTCATCTGAACAACTTGCCCCAGCGCAATTCAACTTGCCCCAATCCGACCTTTGGGAATAAATCATTCTGAGCCGAAAACAACTGGTAACAAGACAATCTTCAGAGGGCTTGCCCCAGCCTCTGCACCACGGGAGGATTCATCCTCAACTAATCAACTCTCAGCATGGTCGGCTTCAATATCTCTGAAGTAGTTTGCCCCTGAACGAGCGATGAGCGACTCAACATGCTCTGATCGAACACTGGAGGGATCTGCCCTTAAATCGCAAGGATTCGGATAACTGCCCCTGATTGGGTTTCAAGAAGATTCGCTTCCGATCAACCGCTGCTTGCATAAACTGCCCCATAATCAAATGATGCTCCGGGACTTGTCCTCAGACAAACCGATTCCAAACTCACTGGAAGTCATTGCCCCAGATTCACAGGGTCTCAAAGCACAACATTCTGATCCAGACCTCTGGCGATTCAGTCCTGATTGACTATCCCTTGCTGAAGTTCCTTCGTATCAGCTACTAACCTGCAACTAAAATTGTTTATTCACGAATAGTAATTTTAATGCAGTGTTCATGCAAATTTCGAAAAAATGTTGTGCTGTCACTCATTTACGTGTCATGCTAGTGAGTGACGAATGAACTCAAGAGTTCAAACGTAGTGCTGATGCGATCAGTGAAAAATGCAATAAGGATATGATTAGCAAATCATGAAGGAGTCAGGTTACTCAACCTTATCGTAATGCGCTCTCAGAATAAACCCTGCCTCAATTAGGTCTTTTAAGGGTTGTATCGTGGTCGGGTTCACGGTTCGTGAAACAAAGGATATTTGGCTCAAATTACGATTTGTGCCCACCCCTTCTACGTGATATTCTCCGATCCTAAAGTTCAGTTAACTTAGCTCGAGCGCTCTCCTCTTCGAGAGGTATGTTGAACATCGAGAACAACTGGTTAAAGAATTCACAAGGTGCTTAGGAGTGACAGTTACTCCTTTTCGTTTTTGCGTCTGTGTCTACACGACTTCGTCCTTGTTCGAGGATTTTTCTTTTTATAATCCTTTCTTTTTCATTCTTTTGTTTTGATTCCCTAATTTTTGCCTGGACTGACTCCTTTTGAGTTCTTTTCGATTTTTCTTTTGAAGTCCAGCGGGATGCCCTGATTTTTGCCTAAGTATTTGCCTTCTAGCTTTTCTTTTTTACTTAGCGGGCTTTCTTATTCCTTTTTTTCCTTGGAACAAGTCGTGCGACACGGGTTGTCTTGATTGCTCCGGAAGGATTGTAACTGTCTCACTCCTGATTGGTGAGGTTTAACCATTGTGGTTGATGAGGTACGACCTCTGGAGAGGAATATGATGTGATTGGTCCTCGAAGGACAACACTCCTCTATAAGATTTGAACGCTCGATCAAGCTGACTGACAACTACCCTGCCCTGGGTTAAGATGTGAGGGTTAAAAAGTCCGAAAGAAACTCCTACTCCTCGGCTCGAAGTGGTTAACAAGGGATTCTCTTCCTTATCTCTCCGGTGTTTGGGGATTTGAAACAATGCCTTATACGTCATCGGCAAAGTTTTATCTGAACGCAATACGATCATCGGTTATGCGTATTCAGTTTCATCATCCTCCCTCCGCTCATTGCTAATCATAGTAAGAAATCGGAGTAAATAAAATGCAAGTGCCAGTGCAATGCAGTAAATGAGTGACAACGACATAACTAATTCAGAAGAAATGCATAGTCACTTTATTATCATTACCATTCGAAACATACAATGTTTAACAGCAAGTAGTAACTAACAGAAAAGAAACTACAAATGCAAAATGGTAAAAAGTCCGAGGACTGCCAATGCTGAGGACGTCTGCCTGTCTGGATCACTGGCTCCTGGAAACAACCCTCTGAATCTGTGAGCTCAGGCAGCTGATAGGTCGTTACGCACAACCAAGACTCCGTCTGGAAAGGAAATACACCCTTGGTTGATCAATTGTTGTACCTTCGCCTGGAAAGCCTTGCAATCTTCAGTTGAATGCCCCAGAGATCCACCATGGTAGCCACACTGAGCATGAGGATCGTACCCTGGAGTGTAAGGCTCTAGCACGGGCTTGAGAGCTTTCGGTTCCACCAAGGAATTCTGAACCAGCATCGGAAGAATCTGGCTATACGGCACAGGCACTGGATAGGGAGAAGCGTTCCTTCGTTCCACGAGGCTGCGAGGCCTTTTGTGACCCTGGGGCTGGTATTCTTTCCGCCCAGGAGCAAGAGGTCGTCGTTTCTGAATGGCAACGGTCTCTTGTTTAGACGCTTGCGTCCCTGAGCTTGATCCAGGTAAGAACTGCGAGCGAGGTGATTCAGTCACCAAAGGTCGCGGGACATATTCCAGATCTTTCTCAGCTTCAGGCAAAGGAGTGGAATCATCCACTTCTCCCGCAGGGTAAGGGATAAACTTTTCCGATGCTCTTATGCCGCCCGGCACAAGCCTAATTGTCCTCGAGTCGATCAGGTCCTGAATCTTATTCCGGAGAGCCTTACATGTTTCAACATGGTGCCCCGGCGCTCCTGAGTGGAAATCACAACGCACGCTTAGATCAACGTCTGATGACCCCTCATCTGGTGGATTTAAGGTCCGAAGCTTGAGAACTCGGTTCTGAACCAACAGCGGCAGCAGCTGGGCATAACTCACAGGTAGTGGGTCCAAAGCTCTATCAAGTAGCTTCTTCTTTTGACCATAACCTTCAGGGTTATTCTGAGATGCTCGGCGCGGCTGATGACGAGACAGGCCTCGAGCTTCATGCCGTGTAGAGGGTCCATGAGGTCCACTTGGCTTCAGCACAGGTGGCACTGACGGTAACGGAGGAAGCACTCTGGTCTCCTCCTTGGGTGCTTGACCACTCTCCTTATCTAACATGCTTCTCACTACTCCCATGAGAAAGCTCAGCTGATTCTGCAGCTGCTGATTCTCCTCTCTGAGCACTTGCTGGTCCAGACGCACTGCCTGTATGTCATTCATGACCTGCCCCAGCTGGCTTTGGATTTTCTCTAGTTCAGCTTGTATCTGCTCCATTAGTCTAAGCTGCCAGATTCTGAGTCAAACCTGCAAACACAAAGGTTAGAAGACAAGTCCCGGCTTCTGCCATGCAAGATGAATTATGGGTGTCTGTACGTTCAGGAGATCACCCCTGATTCTGGTGTCAACGTGCCAACATAGTGTCAATGCAGTGATAAGACTGGATCCATTCATGGAAGAAAATATCTCATATTGCTCGGGACACCAGGATCAGGGTACGAAACGCGCCTGCAGCACAAACACATGCTAATGGAATGCAAACATGAATATGCAAGCTAATGCAAAATGCAGGTATGCAACAATATATCCGGGTGGCTGCTGTGGAGATTCGATGTCAACAGTCGCTGATGAGAAGGAAACCCTGGTGTAAAACCCCTGATCCGATCTGTTGTGAATAACCATCTGGTAGGATCGAGATCAAAATTCCGCTCTGACAAGAACAGGCTTGATAATGAAGACCCCGGATGCAAGATCAAGGAATATCTGTTGACGAAGTCTTCAGACCCCAAATCACAAATCTGCCCTCTCAAGAACAAATACACAGCTGCTGATGAGATCTTCAAACCCCACTCAAAATCTACCCCGTCAAGAACAAAATAACAACTGCTGACGAGATCCTCAGACCCCACTCAAAAATCTGCTCTATCCGGAACAAACCTCTGATGATAATATTCTGATCAAAGCCTGCTCTCTCAAGAACGGACAAACACCCGATGATAAAATCCTCTGATCAAACCCTTGTTCTATCAAGAACATATCAACATAACTGATTCACTGTCAAGAAAACCAGGTGGTCTGGAGGTCAAAGTTTCCTGCAATATCCCAACCCCGCTCACAGGTATGATGGACCTAATCCACGGACAAAGGTACGGCATCCTATGCGGTCGTCAGCGTCACAGACATTCATGAGTGACAATACGATTCCCAGAAGGAGTGGCATCGTCAAGTCATGAAGAGGCCTCTCTTAGCTGACTTCCAAATGATCGGTCCCCAGAGTCGACAATCCTCACGTCTGGACTCCCCTCAGATCCTCAGGACCGGAAAGGAGCACCTCTGCAAGAATCTCGTCTGAGCGCAGATTTTCGTAGGGAACTGTGCCTGCTCAACAGACAGGTTCGTCTACTACTTCTCTGCAACTATATCTAGGTGTGTACTCAAGCCCAGGTCCGGCTTTTCACTCACAATAACATCCCTCTCCCACAGCAGCACAGATAATCATATCAAACTGGAAATAAAATGCGGGAAATAAAATGCGGGAAGTAAAAATGCGATAAATAAACACAACCCAACAAGCAAACACACAAACGATAGGATTGACTCGCGTAGGGGATGGGAAACGGTCCCAGCATAAGGGATGGGAAAAGTCCCTAGATGCTCTAAGTCCCCAGCAGAGTCGCCAGCTGTCGCTTGCGCGAAAATAAGGTGCCGGCATGACAGAAGAGTCGCCACCTTTCGTTATTTATCCCTCAGAGCGGGAAAGGAAACGATCGGAGAAACCTGACGAATAAGGGTAAGACAAGGTCATCGCAACCATTGTCTGGGTTCGGGAGTCGGTTACGCAAGGGGAAGGTATTAGCACCCCTCACGTCCGTCGTACTCGACGGGATCCTCGCTTGTTTGTTTACTTGGACGGGTTGGTTATAATCTATCTACCTATCAAGGCTGGCTGAAAAAGAAAAGAAAATGACTCGGCAAAGCGTCGCACTTTATGCCTACGTATTCCCATCTGTCATACCCTAAATTTGCCCGCCAGCTTTTGTAAATATTTTTGCTTTTTTTCACTTAATTTCATGTCGTCTAGACACGTGTCCACTTTGAGCGTTTTTCAAATCTTGATTTACTTTGCCTAATGGGAGCGCGACACGTGGCCTAAGGGCATTTTCGTAAATATTTCAATCCTTTTTAATTTCTCTTTTTCCTTGCAAATATTACTATTTTGTTCTTTTTTTATTTTTATCACCTATTTAATTTAATTAGATGTAGAATTTTGTTTTATTATATTTTTAGAATTAGAATAGTTATTTATTTATTTCTTTAGAATAGATTTTATTTTAATAGTTTTTAAATAGATTTTTTAATTTAGTTAGAATTTTTATTAGAAATAGTTTTTTATTTATTTAGAATAGAAATAGATTATTTTTATAGCATAGATTTAATTTGTTTTAGAATTATTTTAATATTAGAATTAATTA
>CAWUDS030007100.1:0-25000 GCA_963859935.3 Lathyrus sativus
GAATTGTCGTTGTATTACGTTTTCATCAAAAACACACGTTCTAATCGCGCGCGACAGCTGATCAATGAGCTAGGCCCTCCACGACGGAGAGATGGATTGGGCCGACCCCGTGTGATGAGCGGGACAGAGCAATATCTATATCTATATGTATATATATATATATATATATATATATATATATATATATATATATATATATATATATATATATATATATATATATATATATATATATATATATATATATATGTATATATATATATATATATATATATATATATATATATATATATATATATATATATATATATATATATATATATATATATATATATATATATATATATATATATATATATATATATATATATATATATATATATATATATATATATATATATATATATATATATAAATATATATATATATATATATATATATATATATATATATATATATATATATATATAAGTATCTTAATCGGTTGAGTAAGTAAATAAAATAATTAATTATATTTAATAATTAATTATTTAATTGAATATGTGCTTAAATATAAGTGGATGTCAAGATAATCCATTTTGAAATAATGAGAATTTTAAATGATTATCATTCTATATATAGGCTATGATCTTAAATATATCATGCTATAAGAAAATTATCTCTTTTTCTCCCCATTCGAAGAGTTTTCAAGACATTACGAGTACCGGTTGAGAAAAATCCACAAGCCAACCAGTGTCAAACACTTGTCTCTACACTTTTGTATTTAAGAATTATCGTTGTCATTGTGTAAAAATCTTTCTCATTATATTCGTCAAGGTATTCCTATAATCATTAATATCAAAATGTCATAGATCCTAAGGTTTGTGTCCATGGGGAGACGCTTAAGCGCTCCCGGCGTGATGAATGATCAGTGCATATTTATGCACTTTCTCCTATATTTTTACTTAGGCATTTCTTTACTTTATCTTGATTATTTTTATGTTTTATTTTGTTTTTATATTTTATTTTATTTTTGGCTTAATTTGATTTCCGCACTTATTTTTCAACTTTAGCAGTCTGCACGGAAACGATCATAACTGGAGTTCCGGGAATCCGTTTGAGGCGTTCTAAAAATCGCCGGAAAGCTAAGAGAGAGAGCTACTACTTTTGTGTTCCAGTCGAAGTCAGATTCGGAGCCAAAAATTCCAGAATTCCGTTTGAAGTTACTGCATTAGAATTTAATTTTTGTGTTGGGTCATGTATTGGGCCTGGGTTATGTTTTCGACCCAGTTGGGTTATGACCCGAATTTGCTTTCTTTTTAAAGGAAAAATACTCGTGTTACTGTTCACCTAATTACATTTTCACGAAAAATACATTCGGAGCTTTGAGAGTACCATGGAGAGCTAATTCCTTAGAGTCATTCTGCAGTAATCGCGTTCCAACGCTTTGAGGTTTTTACTTTATCAATCTAATTCATTTCTTTTTCAATACTATTCTATGAATTGCTTTTGCTTAATCTGTTATTTTATAGAATTGTTTTGATTAGATTCGTATTATTGCATCCTTAGCTTTTATTTGCCGTTACGTCGCTTTGTCGTTAATTTGCGTTTATAATTCGTGTTTACTTAATTCACGAAAACTTAATCCGTTTGCTTAATTTGGAATATAGGATTGGTAATCTAGTTTATGTCTTTTGCGCTTGTTAATTGACATAGGAATCGAATAGAGATTGAAATCGCTTAGGAAATTGGTAAGGTAGAAATCCGTGATAAGCCGGAACCGAAAACAGTAGATTGACTTATTTTGATAATCACTTATTTTAACCGCTTAATTGCATTTTCTTTATTTATCCGATCAGAAACCAAACCAACTCCCCCTCCATTTCGAATTTGGTAGATTAATCACATAAAACAATCCTTGAGACGATATCCGAGTTGAATTGTCGCTGTATTACGTTTTCATCAAAAACACTCGTTCTGATCCGCGCGCGACAGCTGATCAATGAGCTAGGCCCTCCACGACGGAGAGATGGATTGGGCCGACCCCGTGTGATGAGCGGGACAGAGCAATATATATATATATATATATATATATATATATATATATATATATTATATATATATATATATATATATATATATATTATATATATATATATATATATATATATATATATATATATATATATATATATATATATATATATATATATATATATATATATATATACATATATATATATATATATATTAATATATATATATATATATATATATATATATATATATATATATATATATATATATATATATATATATATATATATATATATATATATATATATATATATTTTATATATATATATATATATATATATATATATATATATATATATATATATATATATATATATATATATATATAATATATATATATATATATATATATATATATATATATATATATATATATATATATATATATATATATATAAGAATCTTAATCGGTTGAGTAAGTAAATAAAATAATTAATTATATTTAATATTTAATTATTTAATTGAATATGTGCTTAAATATAAGTGGATGTCAAGATAATCCATTTCGAAATAATGAGAATTTTAAATGATTATCATTCTATATATAGGCTATGATCTCAAATATATCATGCTATAAGAAAAATCCACAAGCCAACCAGTGTCAAACAATTGTCTCTACACTTTTGTATTTTAGATCATAGCTTCGAATGGGGAGAAAAAGAGATAATTTTCTTATAGCATGATATATTTGAGATCATAGCCTATATATAGAATGATAATCATTTAAAATTCTTATTATTTCAAAATGGATTATCTTGACATCCACTTATATTTAAGCACATATTCAATTAAATAATTAATTATTAAATATAATTAATTATTTTATTTACTTACTCAACCGATTAAGATTCTTATATATATATATATATATATATATATATATATATATATATATATATATATATATATATATATATATATATATATATATATATATATATATATATATATATATATATATATATATATATTATATATATATATATATATATATATATATATATATATATATATATATATATATATATATATATATATATATATTTATATATATATATATATATATATATATATATATATATATATATATATATATATATATATATATATATATAATATATATATATATATAATATATATATATATATATATATATATATATATATATATATATATATATATATATATGTAATACCCCAAATTTTGCCCTAAGATTAGTCGTTTCATCTTGCATCCCATTTCATTTTGCATTGCATTTAAACTAACCACTAACGGGTTGTGCAATTGTTTGATTGTTGCAAGAAAATATCATGTGGCGCGCTCTTTTAGTTTACAGGGTTTCTAGTGCCACTTTATTTTGAATGAATAAAATAACATAATTGGCAAGAGACCCTGTGTAAGGAGTTGTGAGTGTGAGAGGTTGAGAGTTCGAATCCCACCTTCTTCACTTTTTGTTTTGTTTCTTTTATTTTTATTCTAACTTTTCTATTTTCATAAAAAAAAAATAGTTTTTTTTATTATTTAATTATTATTTTCGTATTTTATTTAAATTATTTTTAAAAAAATATTATTAATATTATTATTATTTTTTTACTTTTTTCCATATTATTCATAAAAACGTCCAAAAATCATAAAATTAAAAATATTAGAAAATATTTTATTCTTTTAAGTTTGTTTTTTTTAGCTTTGACTAATTATTTAAGTTGGGCTTTAAAGTGGGCATTAGGTTAGAGTTAACCCTAATTTGTTACCTATATAAATATAAGTTGTATTTGAGAAAGGGGGGAAGAGGAGATAAAAGAAAAACGGCGGCCGTTCTCACGATTTATCAGAAGAGGGAATTTTTTTTGGAAGAATCCTAAAAGGTTTGAATTCATCATCGGCCAAGCGCTACCGGCGAGCAAAATGTCCCAACGTCGGAGGCTCAGTTCGTTCAACATCATCGTCGTTACCGTAAGCTTTCTCTTTCCTTTGATTTACGACATTTTATGATTTTTGTGTTGTTTTGTTCATTGATTGTAGATTAATGGGAAGAATAAATAGAAGATGACATGCAAGGATTGAAGGACAGGAAAAGCTTCGATAGTCATCCATGGAGAAAACGGCAGAAGCCTTTTTATTTACGTTTTATTTTTTTATTTTATTATTCAATTGTTTATTTTTTCATTTATATTAACTATGTAGCTTGTAATTAATAATGCAATTAAGTTTAGGTAAGCTATTTCAACAAAAAAAAAAAACCATAACGTAATCAGTTTTCTTAAAAATTAAGATCTTTCTCAAAAGTTTTTTTCAAAAATTAAACCATTTTTATTTAAAAACATATTTCTAAATAAAACAGTTTTTCTTAATTAAAGCTTTTTTCCAATTAAAACCATTTTTCATTAAGTTAACACAAAAATTAAAAATGACCTTTCTTTCACTAAAACAAAAATTAAAACCTTTTTCGTTGAATTTAAATCAAATTTTTTCATTAAAATTTAAAACATTTTTTTAATTAAAATTTAAAACATTTATTTTCGATAAAATTAAAACATTTTTTTCAAGACATTTTTTCATTAAAATTAAAACCAGTTTCTTTATTAAAATTTTTAGTAAATAATTAGAATAGTTTCTCCATTTAAGCATGAAATTAATTCTCCTCTCCTCTTCTCAATAAAAACTCAAAAAGAAATAAGTTGTGATTTAGCCATTTCATTTTTGTCTAACCCTCGTTAATTTGTTTGTTTCAACTCGTTATTATTTCATTTGTTCGTTTTTGTTACATGGATGTAATTTACGCGAGGCCATGGTCGCGGTTATTTTATTTTGCATTTTTTGGGAATTTGTAATTTACGCGAGTGATCGTCGCGATGCTTTTTTTTACCGCTTTCTTTATTTTTCCGCACTTTAATTCTGCCGAATAGTAATTTATCGTATTTTGCATGTTTTTACCGTTAGAATCCCTCCGAAGGAATTAGGTCTAGCCGTTTGACCGCCGAGTCAATAGTCTTAACCCTTTGGACCATTTCAAACCCTGTTTAGCCTATGTGTCCCGCCGTGGACAAAAATACCCTTTACCCTAGTTTTAGGTCAAAGAGTCGCCGTACTCTGTTTTAGGGTTTCCCGCCGTGGAATCCCTAATTTCAACCCTAAATTTTTAATTAACAAATTCAACATAGAAATAGGAGTTTCAAAGACTCCACGTAAGCGTGTCCTTAAGATACGTTTATTCCCCATTGAAACCTTGACCCTAGTCAAGACGTTTCTAACCTCCCTTTCGAGGGGAACTACGATTACTCTGATTCCATTCCCTATCCAGGATACGTAGGCACAAGATGCGATGTCTTACCGAGTAAACTTAGGACTAACCCTTAGGTCTTTAGGTCACCCTATCCCCTTAGCTCAATATATATTAAGATAATAAAATAAAAATAGCATACAATAAACAAAAGGTTCCTGTAGAGTACTACAGAAGTGTAGGGTGCTAGTACCTTCCCTAAGGTTAACCAACCCCTTACCTAGGTCTCTCCCCGCATTGTGTTTACAATGCAAAAATAGGTTTTCCCTCTTTTGACCTTTTCCTTCGGATAAATCAAAGAGCGGTTGTGAATCAAGAATTGTTATTCAAACTAATTAATAATTTGATATCCTATTTCCACCGCAACAGAAAATGGCGACTTCACTGGGGATATGCCATAACTTTTAAGGGTTACCCCTATTTTGTTTATTGTATGATATTTTCCATTATTTATTCTCTTGTATATATTACTATTTTGCCTTGCTTGGGGGGTACCCCGTTATTGTGAGATAAGTCCTACACCCGGACTTGAGTGACCTTATTATAGGATGGGGATATATTCGATGAGGCTTATAGGGAGTTGAATCCCGACCAAGCTGACTCGAGAATCACCGCTCAGTTGAGACCCTTTCGAAAATGGTTCGGTTGAACGAGTAATCGTGAAAACTTTTTCCATGGTCGATTGGAGTCTGTGATACTGGGGACCGTAGTACCTTAACACCACTTTGGCCTTATCTAGGACGTAGTGCGGGAACTATGAGGGAGTAATTCCAAATGGTTGCTACGCGATACTACACTCAAAAGAGATTCTCTTGAGAATATTATTAACCACCGAGTTAATCGGGAAATTGATAATATCTGAAAGATGGATTGATGACTTTGGGCACCGCTTTAGAACCTTGTTCTGCAGGTACAACTAACCTTAGTACATACCTATTGGGATGGGTAGACCCTAACTCCTTGCATATACCTTTAACCTAGGATTTTGTATATATGCATTGCATCCATAAGACATCACATTGCATCACATGTCATGGAATTCAAATTTTATTTATGAATATTGAAAGATACCATGGATTATAAAAAAAAAACAAAAAACTTTGAGATATTCTTTTAA
Organism: Lathyrus sativus; assembly: GCA_963859935.3. Taxonomy (NCBI): domain Eukaryota; kingdom Viridiplantae; phylum Streptophyta; class Magnoliopsida; order Fabales; family Fabaceae; genus Lathyrus; species Lathyrus sativus. Next base: position 6,474 of record CAWUDS030007100.1, read on the forward strand.
AGGACTTAAGTTAGATTACCTAAGGAAGCTAGGAACTTTGGTTCAAGATCAACAAAGGATCCAGAAACAAGTATGGAAGGCCGTTATTTTTGTTGAAACCTCAAGTAGGCGAAGGTTTCCTTTCGACTTTGTTACAGTTCTAGGATCCAGAGTATCTTTGCCTTACATTCTCCGAGTATCAGCTTTTTCTTACCCTAGAAGAGTACTCTCAATTGGTAGGGTTACCTATTCTGAAGGAATCTTCGTTCCCTTTCTTGGAGAAAGACCCTAAAGGACAAGACCGTTGCTAAAGCCATATGCTCAAAGTTATTTGACATCAAGGACACTAATCACCAACAATTGTGAAGACTTTTCCAACGTACCCTTGCTTGGTTTTGATGAAGGATTTGTTTCCCTCCGATTCTCCGCCTAACCGTCAAAATCATGAATAGTGCTTCCTTAGGGTCCTAGAACTTTAGTTGGTTATTTTCATCGAGATTTTTCTTTTAAGAATATTATTTGTAATCCATTTTTCAATCAATAAAATTTTTCGTTATCCCGCAATGCTCATAAATACTTGAATTCCATGAAGTCATGTCATTCGCATTTTGCATTTTAGCATCATATTTTTGCATTCCATGTGTCTCCCGGTTTCTCATACTCGGTTCCCTCACCTTCCAGTTTCGTCACCCTGGGTCCTCCGCATCAGTACAACACTATAGCCCAAGCTCGAAAAAGGATGGAAGAACAAGCTCAAGAGATCGACCGTGTCAGCCATGAACTCGAAGATCTTCGAGGAAGTGTGGGGCAGATTATGGAGATGTTGCAAGCCCTTAAGGTGAAGATGGATAATCAACCTACCGTTGTTTCTGAAATTACTGATACTGTTGTGGATCCTCAACCAGCTGTTACTGTCGAGAACGTACCTCCTCAGAATCGTCAATCCAGTTCAGTGAATCCTACTGTTGCTCAACCAGTTCGACGAGTTACTCCTCCGAAGTGCAAAACTCCGAGGAATCGCTCGATGGCTACTCATCAACCTTGGCAACCTCAGCAGAATTATGTTCAAGATTATCCAGTTCAGTATGTTCCACAATCCTATGTAGCTACTGTTGCACCTCCTTTTAGTCGGCAATTTCCTACATATCAGCCTGTGCAACCGGCTCCGGTCTATCAGCATTCGGTTTATCAACAACCTCCTGTTTATCAACCTGCACAAGCTCCTGTCAACTGTCAACGAGTGCCCAACGCTCCCGTGTGCCAACCATCAGAGGAGACGATACAAGCCTTGTCCTCCGATCCCAATGACGTTCACTGAGTTGTATCCTTTCTTAGTGCAACAAGGTCTGGTTGTTACCCGAACTTTGGGTCCGCCTCCCAATCCTTTGCCTGTCAATTACAACACTGTCGCTCATTGTTTATTTCATGAGGGTGCGCCTGGTCACGATTTGGAAGGATGTTACGCGCTTAAGAATATTGTTAGAGATTTGCTAGAAAAGAAGGTCCTGTCTTTTGACAATCCTCAGCCGAAAGTCAAGACTCCTCTCAGGGCGTCCCAGGGGCCAGAATCAAGCTATGTGAAGCCTGTTTTCAACAGATCTCAGCCAGTGACGCATACGGTGAATCAGCCGAAGCCAGTAGTTCTTCAGATGCCTAGTCCTTTTCATTTCAGCAATCCTCAAGATGATGCGACCCCGATCAACAGAGAATCTGGGAGAGTTATTCTGAGTGAAGATTTGAAGACCGATAATGAAGTAATGACTGGCGTAGCTGGGGCAAGCAAGACGACTCCTTCCAGTGAGACTCCGCCAGAGAAAACCACTACCGTGTCGGTCTCAGACGCGAAGACTTCATAAACACATCTTGAAGGACTTTGAGACATTACATTTTGATTATTTATATGTTTATTTTCTTTGATTAAGCATAATTAGCATCTACGAACTTGTTTATTTTGGAATAATTAATGCAATGCATGTTTGTCTTGAATAAATCCATTTGTTTCACTCATTAAAAATATTTTTTCCATAAACTATAATGCCAACGTTACCCGATCTTTTGCTTTGATTGAGAATTGGGAGGAGGATGATGAACCAAAAACGTCAAATCTCTTATCGTATGCTTTCGATCAAAACCTGCTGATGATGTAAGGCATTGCTTCAAATCCCAAACACTGGAGACATAAGGATGATAATCCCTCTTTAACCCCTTTGAGACTTGAAGTAGAAGTTTCTTCTTTTCCAAATTAAAACCCTTATTTTAACCTGGGGCAGGGTAGTTTTTCAGTTAAACCAATCAAGCGCGCAGACCCTCACAAAGGAGGAGCGAACCTTTGAGGATCTATTTTATCCCTAACATCTTAGGAAGTTAGAAGTCGATGACCATACCTCTACTACCTAAAGAGTGGGGCAGTCACAAGCCTTTCAAAGGAGTCACACGACTTATTCAACAAAAATAAAAAAATATAGCTGGCTAAGTCAAAACCTATGAAGGAGACTTAGGCAAAACTGGGGCATCCCGCTGGACTCCAAAGTCAAATTCAAAAAACGTTGTCCAGGCAAAAGTTAGGGAATGAAAAAATATAACAAAAACAAGGGATTACAATGAAGAATCCCCAAAAAAAGAACAAAGTCGTGTGACCAAACACAAAAGACAATAGGTGAGTGACTGCCATGTCCAAAGCCTTAATGAGTTCTTGACCATATCAAACCCGATTGAGATATGAATGCTCGTATCCTGTTAACTGAATAGGATTGGAGAACATCACGAAGAGGGGTGGGTACAAATAAATTCGAGCCTTTATCCTTTGTTTATTAAACCGTGAACCAAGCCGCGATACAACCTTTAAAAGACCTAATTGAGGTAAGGTTTCTTTTGAAAGCATACTCGACGAGATAACGCTTCCTGACTCCTACGAGCTATACTCAATTTACCGTTGGCATTACAAGTTAAATTCATATCCTAGCTAGTGATTTCGTTCGCGAGTTATAGAGATATCTTTTTCAAAAACAAAAATTTCAAGACAAATATATTGTTGCATTGATAGTTTCAGGATAGCATTTCACACGTGTCAGTTTTGCTTGATATCTTAGAAACTTACATATAGATGTCACAGATCCTGCTAAACAGGGGAAGATGGTTTCCAATTTTCTCATCAATGAGAGCCTGACATTCTTAAGAGATATTTTTGAAGACTCAGTCATGTCACCGTCGATCTGAGCCAGTTACGTCGAGATCTGACAAATCTCTCCAAGAGTTGGAAAACAGTGGGGCATTTGGACTCCATGTTCTCTGTAAAATCCTCTTGAGTTGAATTTTCCTTACAAAGCAGGTACTCTGGGGCATGATATTTTCAAAATGGCGACTACGACAAAGTCCATTAAGATCAAAACTAGCTTGTTTCGCGACATTCTTCATGTACCCGATGGATTTTACTCCCGACGGTCTTCATTCCCCAGTAAATCTCATCATTGCAAAATCTACGTCTTAACCATTGCCTCAACGCAGTCCCCAAAGAGACTTTAAGCCGACACAGTCCCCAGCGAGACTATAAGCTGACAACACTTTGGACCGAGCCAGTAATCTCCAAGACAACAGAGATTTTACCAGCATCTTCCTAGTGACAGTCCCCAGCAAGACTTTAAGCTGACAACACTTTTGGGATCCATCCGATAAATCCCCAGTGACTCTCATGACTGCAGAGATATCCCCGGTATCCTCCAAGTGATATATGTTTTTGAACCCCATTCTCAACGAAATTATCTGTTCCTCAGTGAAATTGTCTTACTTTCCTTAGGAAATACTTCCCAGGAGACTGCCATATTCTCCCCAAGAGGTCAAGATACCCTCCCCAGGAATGTCTTTTGATTTCTCCCCAGTAAGTCTGATGAACTCTCCGCAGGGAAGTTTGACATATCTTATCCTTAGTCGGATATACCTTTTCCCCAGGAAGCCGAGGTACTTTTCCCAGGAAGTTGCTACACTATCTCCATGAAGCTGTCTAGCTCCACACCTTCCCCATACAACGGATATTTATCTTATCCCCGGAAGTCTATGATCCAAGAGTTCTTGAGCTGATTATGGTTCATGATAGCAATCCCTCACGTGAAGTCATGACATCTTATCCCCATGTGGAGGTCATGAATCCCCAGTTGAAGTCAGGGCATCATACTCTCCGGTGAAGTCGTATCGCATCCCCATGTGGAAGTCATGAGATTTTCTCCCCAGGGATATTTTAACTTTGAAGCCAGATTCGGCCTTACCATCAACTATTCGTATCCTCTAATAGATGTACTGTTGCAGAGGTCACCGGGTATTCCTGTCGAGATGTTTATTCCATCTCATGTCTCCTCTCTCATCTGTTTTGTCAGCATAAGCATAAGCATGAGCATTACATACTCATTTTCATTTCATTGTCATACACATGAACATACACATTTGTATACACTTTGGCATACGCATTAGCATTTGCATGCTTGCTATTTATCGTCATCCTTGTCGTTACCGCCGAGTAACTGGGTTTGTCCGCTCTCTCCAAGTAGATCGTCAGCCCTAAGCATAAAATACCTACTTGTTTCTAGTTTCCCCACAGAGTTCAACCCTCGTGGACGATGGTTATTTCCGTTACCTTTCCGCATTAAGATAAGGTAGTCCCCATTCGAGTTCGTTTCCTCAATGGAGTTTTCTTTATCAGTTCTTTCTAGCCCAATTCTAGATCGAATTTCAGTCCTGTCGATTGTCGAACATACCTGGATGTGCATTTATTTTGCACTATCTCTCAAGAAAAGCATTTACAATCCTTTTCAAATATGTGACAGTTCTCGCCTGAAAAGCTTATCACCTACCTTACACTTTACAATACACTCTACAATTGATCTTCTCATACAAAGAGCTCATTATTACATACAGTGATCTAGATGTTTGCCATCATCACAACATTCTTTACAATTTACATTACCCTCGGTGATCTAGATGTTTGTCATCATCACGACTTTCTTGACAATTTACATTAGCTGTTACTACTTAGTGATCTCGATGTTTGCCATCATCACAACCTTCTTTACAATTTAAATTACATGTTACTACAGTGATCTAGATGTTTGTCATCATCACAAAATTCTTGACAATTTACATTACAGTGATCTAGATGTTTGCCATCATCACGACCTTCTTTACAATTTATGTTACCTGTTGTCACTCAGTGATCTAGATGTTTGCCATCATCACGACTTTCTTTACAATTTACATTACCTGTTACTACCTCTACAAGCAGTTCTCACCCGAGAAGCTTATTATTGCCACTCTTGCAAATAAGCGGCATTTCTCGCCCGAGAAGCTTATCTTATCTTCGTTATGACTTACAACAAATGGCCATCTCCAGCGAGCAGTTTGGTTTCCATTTCCCGTATCATTTTGAAGAAAGGGGAGGTTTGAGCGGAATCATATTCAGGAGAGTGTGGATCTTGAAGTATGAAGAAGTTCATTTACCCCTTAGTAAAAGAAGGAGCAGAATCATATTCAGGAGAGTGTGAATCTTGAAGTATGAGGAAGTTCAGTTTACCCTTCAGTAAAAGAAGGAGCATAATCATATTCAGGAGAGTGTGGATCTTGAAGTATGAAGAAGTTCGTTTACCCTTTAGTAAAAGAAGGAGCGGAATCATATTCAGGAGAGCACAGATCTTGGAGTATGAAGAAGTTCGTTTACCCTTTAGTAAAAGACGGAGCGGAATCATATTCAGGAGAGCACAGATCTTGAAGTATGAAGAAGTTCGTTTACCCTTTAGTAAAAGAAGGAGCGGAATCATATTCAGGAGAGCACAGATCTTGAAGTATGAAGAAGTTCGTTTACCCTTTAGTAAAAGAAGGAGCGGAATCATATTCGGGAGAGCACCGATCTCGAATTATGAAGACGTTTATTTTATCCTTTAGAAAAAGAAGAAACTGAATCATGTCCAGGGAGCACAAACTTGAGACGTGAAGAAGTTTATATTATCAATCAATCTATTATCCACAGATAAGCAGCAGTCTCTTTATTTGAGAGCTTATCCAGTTTGGCATATAAGTCCCTTCCAACGATAAGTGGCAGTTCTCTCTCGAGAAAGCTTATCAGGGCGTTTCCCATTTAAGCCCATTTATTTTGGCATACAGCCGGTTTTACCCTGTATATTTTCTACGGATTCCTAAATTCCGTTTGATCCTGTCACGAGGGAAATTTTACAGAAGCTCGGATGTTATTCTTTGCTCAATGCTCCAGCATCTTGTTAATCGATCCTACAGTCGTGCAGACCCATTTTTATCATTTACTTTTACATATTCCCCAGTGGAGGCCGTCTCGCCGGTGCCATCTCCATTGAGGATCCCATTCTACTATTCCTTTTTCCTAAAGTGGTAATTGGTCGTACTCGCACCAGTTGACTATCACTTTAGAATTCCCCAGTGTCGTGCTGTCACCCAGTGCGTCGTATTCCCAGTGTGGTTCGTTCGTCGCGTCTGTCCCCTATGTCGTCGTGTCATCTGCATCTCTGCATTTACCATACCATCATACGCACCATACTAAATTCATGGCATTGTCAACATTATAGTTTATTTTCGTTTTGTCCATAGTATTGCATATCACTGCATCTAAGGGAAAAATTTTCGGTTATCTATATTTAAATCCCTCCACCATGATTTCTCGAGCCTTTGTCGCTCAAATAATCCGGTGAAGCTATTTAAATAGGGGCAACTGTAATACCCCAAATTTTGCCCTAAGATTAGTCGTTTCATCTTGCATCCCATTTCATTTTGCATTGCGTTTAAACTAACCACTAACGGGTTGTGCAATTGTTTGATTGTTGCAAGAAAATATCATGTGGCGCGCTCTTTTAGTTTACAGGGTTTCTAGTGCCACTTTATTTTGAATGAATAAAATAACATAATTGGCAAGAGACCCTGTGTAAGGAGTTGTGAGTGTGAGAGGTTGAGAGTTCGAATCCCACCTTCTTCACTTTTTGTTTTGTTTCTTTTATTTTTATTCTAACTTTTCTATTTTCATAAAAAAAAATAACAAAAATAGTTCTTTTTTATTATTTAATTATTATTTTCGTATTTTATTTAAATTATTTTTTAAAAAATATTATTATTATTATTATTTTTTTTACTTTTTTCCATATTCATAAAAACGTCCAAAAATCATAAAATTAAAAATATTAGAAAATATTTTATTCTTTTAAGTTTGTTTTTTTTTAGCTTTGACTAATTATTTAAGTTGGGCTTTAAAGTGGGCATTAGGTTAGAGTTAACCCTAATTTGTTACCTATATAAATATAAGTTGTATTTGAGAAAGGGGGGAAGAGGAGATAAAAGAAAAACGGCGGCCGTTCTCACGATTTATCAGAAGAGGGAATTTTTTTGGAAGAATCCTAAAAGGTTTGAATTCATCATCGGCCAAGCGCTACCGGCGAGCAAAAAGTCCCAACGGCGGAGGCTCAGTTCGTTCAACATCATCGTCGTTACCGTAAGCTTTCTCTTTCCTTTGATTTACGGCATTTTATGATTTTTGTGTTGTTTTGTTCATTGATTGTAGATTAATGGGAAGAATAAATAGAAGATGACATGCAAGGATTGAAGGAGAGGAAAAGCTTCGATAGTCATCCATGGAGAAAACGACAGAAGCCTTTTTATTTACATTTTATTTTTTTATTTTATTATTCAATTGTTTATTTTTTCATTTATATTAACTATGTAGTTTGTAATTAATAATGCAATTAAGTTTAGGTAAGCTATTTCAACAAAAAAAAAAAACCATAACGTAATCAGTTTTTTTAAAAATTAAGATCTTTCTAAAAAGTTTTTTTCAAAAATTAAACCATTTTTTATTTAAAAACATATTTCTAAATAAAACAGTTTTTCTTAATTAAAGCGTTTTTCCAATTAAAACCATTTTTCATTAAGTTAACACAAAAATTAAAAAATGACCTTTCTTTCACTAAAACAAAAATTAAAACCTTTTTCGTTGAATTTAAATCAAATTTTTTCAATAAAATTTAAAACATTTTTTTAATTAAAATTTAAAACATTTATTTTCGATAAAATTAAAACATTTTTTTTCAAGACATTTTTTCATTAAAATTAAAACCAGTTTCTTTATTAAAATTTTTAGTAAATAACTAGAATAGTTTCTCCATTTAAGCATGAAATTAATTCTCCTCTCCTCTTCTCAATAAAAACTCAAAAAGAAATAAGTTTTCATTTAGCCGTTTCATTTTTGTCTAACCCTCGTTAATTTGTTTGTTTCAACTCGTTATTATTTCATTTGTTCGTTTTTGTTCCATGGATGTAATTTACGCGAGGCCATGGTCGCGGTTATTTTATTTTGCATTTTTTGGGAATTTGTAATTTACGCGAGTGATCGTCGCGATGCTTTTTTTTACCGCTTTCTTTATTTTTCCGCACTTTAATTCTGCCGAATAGTAATTTATCGTATTTTGCATGTTTTTACCGTTAGAATCCCTCCGAAGGAATTAGGTCTAGCCGTTTGACCGCCGAGTCAATAGTCTTAACCCTTTGGACCATTTCAAACCCTGTTTAGCCTATGTGTCCCGCCGTGGAATCCCTAATTTCAACCCTAAATTTTTAATTAACAAATTCAACGTAGAAATAGGAGTTTCAAAGACTCCACGTAAGCGTGTCCTTAAGATACGTTTATTCCCCATTGAAACCTTGACCATAGTCAAGACGTTTCTAACCTCCCTTTCGAGGGGAACTACGATTACTCTGATTCCATTCCCTATCCAGGATACGTAGGCACAAGATGCGATGTCTTACCGAGTAAACTTAGGACTAACCCTTAGGTCTTTAGGTCACTCTATCCCTTAGCTCAATATATATTAAGATAATAAAATAAAAATAGCATACAATAAACAAAAGGTTCCTGTAGAGTACTACAGAAGTTTAGGGTGCTAGCACCTTCCCTAAGCTTAACCAACCCCTTACCTAGGTCTCTCCCCGCATTGTGTTTACAATGCAAAAATAGGTTTTCCCTCTTTTGACCTTTTCCTTCGGATAAATCAAAGAGCGATTGTGAATCAAGAATTGTGATTCAAACTAATTAATAATTTGATATCCTATTTCCACCACAACAGAAAATGGCGACTTCACTGGGGATATGCCATAACTTTTAAGGGTTACCCTTATTTTGTTTATTGTATGATATTTTCCATTATTTATTCTCTTGTATATATTACTATTTTGCCTTGCTTGGGGGGTACCCCATTATTGTGAGATAAGTCCTACACCCGGACTTGAGTGACCTTATTATAGGATGGGGATATATTCGATGAGGCTTATAGGGAGTTGAATCCTGACCAAGCTAACTCGAGAATCACCGCTCAGTTGAGACCCTTTCGAAAATGGTTCGGTTGAACGAGTAATCGTGAAAACTTTTTCCATGGTCGATTGGAGTCTGTGATACTGGGGACCGTAGTACCTTAACACCACTTTGGCCTTATCTAGGACGTAGTGCGGGAACTATGAGGGAGTAATTCCAAAATGGTTGCTACGCGATACTACACTCAAAAGAGATTCTCTTGAGAATATTATTAACCACCGAGTTAATCGGGAAATTGATAATATCTGAAAGATGGATTGATGACTTTGGGCACCGCTTTAGAACCTTGTTCTGCAGGTACAACTAACCTTAGTACATACCTATTGGGATGGGTAGACCCTAACTCCTTGCATATACCTTTAACCTAGGACTTTGTATATATGCATTGCATCCATAAGACATCACATTGCATCACATGTCATGGAATTCAAATTTTATTTATGAATATTGAAAGATACCATGGATTATAAAAAAAAAACAAAAAAACTTTGAGATATTCTTTTAAAGGACTTAAGTTAGATGACCTAAGGAAGCTAGGAACTTTGGTTCAAGATCAACAAAGGATCCAGAAACAAGTATGGAAGGCCGTTATTTTTGTTGAAACCTCAAGTAGGCGAAGGTTTCCTTTCGACTTTGTTACAGTTCTAGGATCCAGAGTATCTTTGCCTTACATTCTCCGAGTATCAGCTTTTTCTTACCCTAGAAGAGTACTCTCAATTGGTAGGGTTACCTATTCTGAAGGAATCTTCGTTCCCTTTCTTGGAGAAAGACCCTAAAGGACAAGACCGTTGCTAAAGCCATATGCTAAAAGTTATTTGACATCAAGGACACTAATCACCAACACTTGTGAAGACTTTTCCAACGTACCCTTGCTTGGTTTTGATGAAGGATTTGTTTCCCTCCGATTCTCCGCCTAACTGTCAAAATCATGAATAGTGCTTCCTTAGGGTCCTAGAACTTTAGTTGGTTATTTTCATCGAGATTTTTCTTTTAAGAATATTATTTGTAATCCATTTTTCAATCAATAAAATTTTTCGTTATCCCGCAATGCTCATAAATACTTGAATTCCATGAAGTCATGTCATTCGCATTTTGCATTTTAGCATCATATTTTTGCATTCCATGTGTCTCCCGGTTTCTCATACTCGGTTCCCTCACCTTCCAGTTTCGTCACCCTGGGTCCTCCGCATCAGTACAACACTATAGCCCAAGCTCGAAAAAGGATGGAAGAACAAGCTCAAGAGATCGACCGTGTCAGCCATGAACTCGAAGATCTTCGAGGAAGTGTGGGGCAGATTATGGAGATGTTGCAAGCCCTTAAGGTGAAGATGGATAATCAACCTACCGTTGTTTCTGAAATTACTGATACTGTTGTGGATCCTCAACCAGCTGTTACTGTCGAGAACGTACCTCCTCAGAATCATCAATCCAGTTCAATGAATTAAGCAAACGGATTAAGTTTTCGTGAATTAAGCAAACACGAATTATAAACGCGAATTAACGACAAAGCGACGTAACGGCGAATAAAAGCTAAGGATGCAATCATACGAATTTAACCAAAACAATTCTATAAAATAACAGATTAAGCAAAAGCAATTCATAGAATAGTCTTGAAAGAGAAACGAATTAGATTGATAAAGTAAAAACCTCAAAGCGTTGGAACGCGATTACAGCAGAATGACTCTAAGGAATTAGCTCTCCATGGTTCTCTCAAAGCTCCGAATGTAATTTTCGTGAAAATGTAATTAGGTGAATAGTAACACGAGTATTTTTCCTTTAAAAAGAAAGAAAATTCGGGTCATAACCCAACTGGGTCGAAAACATAACCCAGGCCCAATACATGACCCAACACTAAAATTAAATTCTAATGCAGTAACTTCAAACGGAATTCTGGAACTTTTGGCTCCGAATCTGACATTGACTTCAACACGAAAGTCGTAGCTCTCTCTCTTAGCTTTCCGGCGATTTTTAGAACGCCTCAAACGGATTCCCGGAACTCCAGTTATGATCGTTTCCGTGCAGACTGCTAAAGCTGAAAAAAAAGTGGGGAAATCAAATTAAGCCAAAAATAAAATAAAATATAAAAACAAAATAAAACATAAAAATAATCAAGGTAAAGTAAAGAAATGCCTAAGTAAAAATATAGGAGAAAGTGCATAAATATGCACTGATCACTCATCACGCCGGGATCGCGCAAGCGTCTCCCCATGGACACAAACCTTAGGAACTATGACATTTTGATATTAATGATTATAGGAATACCTTGACGAATATAATGAGAAAGATTTTTAGACAATGACAACGATAATTCTAAAATACAAAAGTGTAGAGACAAGTGTTTGACACTGGTTGGCTTGTGGATTTTTCTCAACCGGTACTCGTAATGTCTTGAAAACTCTTCGAATGGGGAGAAAAAGAGATAATTTTCTTATAGCATGATATATTTGAGATCATAGCCTATATATAGAATGATAATCATTTAAAATTCTCATTATTTCAAAATGGATTATCTTGACATCCACTTATATTTAAGCACATATTCAATTAAATAATTAAATATTAAATATAATTAATTATTTTATTTACTTACTCAACCGATTAAGATTCTTATATATATATATATATATATATATATATATATATATATATATATATATATATATATATATATATATATATATATATATATATATATATATATATTTATATATATATATAGATATTGCTCTGTCCCGCTCATCACACGGGGTCGGCCCAATCCATCTCTCCGTCGTGGAGGGCCTAGCTCATTGATCAGCTGTCGCGCGCGGATCAGACCGAGTGTTTTTGATGAAAACGTAATACAGCGACAATTCAACTCGGATATCGTCTCAAGGATTCTTTTATGTGATTAATCTACCAAATTCGAAATGGAGGGGGAGTTGGTTTGGTTTCTGATCGGATAAATAAAGAAAATGCAATTAAGCGGTTAAAATAAGTGATTATCAAATTAAGTCAATCTACTGTTTTCGGTTCCGGCTTATCACGGGTTTCTACCTTACCAATTTCCTAAGCAATTTCGATCTCTATTCGATTCCTATGTCAATTAACAAGCGCAAAAGACATAAACTAGATTACCAATCCTATATTCCAAATTAAGCAAACGGATTAAGTTTTCGTGAATTAAGCAAACACGAATTATAAACGCGAATTAACGACAAAGCGACGTAACGGCAAATAAAAGCTAAGGATGCAATCATATGGATTTAATCAAAACAATTCTATAAAAAAAACAGATTAAGCAAAAGCAATTCATAGAATAGTGTTGAAAGAGAAACGAATTAGATTGATAAAGTAAAAACCTCAAAGCGTTGGAACGCGATTACAGCAGAATGACTCTAACGAATTAGCTCTCCATGGTTCTCTCAAAGCTCCGAATGTATTTTCCGTGAAAATGTAATTAGGTGAACAGTAACACGAGTATTTTTCCTTTAAAAAGAAAGCAAATTCGGGTCATAACCCAACTGGGTCGAAAATATAACCCAGGCCCAATACATGACCCAACACTAAAATTAAATTCTAATGCAGTAACTTCAAACGGAATTCTGGAATTTTTGGCTCCGAATCTGACTTCGACTCCAACACGAAAGTCGTAGCTCTCTCTCTTAGATTTCCGGCAATTTTTAGAACGCCTCAAACGGATTCCCGGAACTCCAGTTATGATCGTTTCCGTGCAGACTGCTAAAGGTGAAAAATAAGTGCGGAAATCAAATTAAGCCAAAAATAAAATAAAATATAAAAACAAAATAAAACATAAAAATAATCAAGATAAACTAAAGAAATGCCTAAGTAAAAAAATAGGAGAAAGTGCATAAATATGCACTGATCACTCATCACGCTGGGAGCGCTTAAGCGTCTCCCCATGGACACAAACCTTAGGATCTATGACATTTTTATATTAATGATTATAGGAATACCTTGACGAATATAATGAGAAAGATTTTTAGACAATGACAACGATAATTCTTAAATACAAAAGTGTAGAGACAAGTGTTTGACACTGGTTGGCTTGTGGATTTTTCTCAACTGGTACTCGTAATGTCTTGAAAACTCTTCGAATGGGGAGAAAAAGAGATAATTTTCTTATAGCATGATATATTTGAGATCATAGCCTATATATAGAATGATAATCATTTAAAATTCTCATTATTTCAAAATGGATTATCTTGACATCCACTTATATTTAAGCACATATTCAATTAAATAATTAATTATTAAATATAATTAATTATTTTATTTACTTACTCAACCGATTAAGATTCTTATATATATATATATATATATATATATATATATATATATATATATATATATATATATATATATATATATATATATATATATATATATATATATATATATATATATATATATATATATATATATATATATATATATATATATATATATATATATATATATATATATATATATATATATATATATATATATATATATATATATATATATATATATATATATATATATATATATATATATATATATATATATATATATATATATATATATATATATATATATATATATATATATATATATAGATAGATAGATAGATAGATAGATAGATATTGCTCTGTCCCGCTCATCACACGGGGTCGGCCCAATCCATCTCTCCGTCGTGGAGGGCCTAGCTCATTGATCAGCTGTCGCGCGCGGATCAGAACGAATGTTTTTGATGAAAACGTAATACAACGACAATTCAACTCGAATATCGTCTCAAGGATTCTTTTATGTGATTAATCTACCAAATTCGAAATGGAGGGGGAGTTGGTTTTGTTTCTGATCGGATAAATAAAGAAAATGCAATTAAGCGGTTAAAATAAGTGATTATCAAAATAAGTCAATCTACTGTTTTCGGTTCCGACTTATCACGGGTTTCTACCTTACCAATTTCCTAAGAAATTTTGATCTCTATTCGATTCCTATGTCAATTAACAAGCGCAAAAGACATAAACTAGATTACCAATCCTATATTCCAAATTAAGCAAACGGATTAAGTTTTCGTGAATTAAGCAAACACGAATTATAAACGCGAAATAACGACAAAGCGACGTAACGGCGGTTAAAAGCTAAGGATGCAATCATAAAAATTTAATCAAAACAATTCTATAAAATAACAGATTAAGCAATAGCAATTCATAGAATAGTGATGAAAGAGAAACGAATTAGATTGATAAAGTAAAAACCTCAAAGCGTTGGAACGCGATTACAGCAGAATGACTCTAAGGAATTAGCTCTCCATGGTTCTCTCAAAGCTCCGAATGTATTTTTCGTGAAAATGTAATTAGGTGAACAGTAACACGAGTATTTTTCCTTTAAAAAGAAAGCAAATTCGGGTCATAACCCAACTGGGTCGAAAACATAACCCAGGCCCAATACATGACCCAACACTGAAATTAAATTCTAATGCAGTAACTTCAAACGGAATTCTGGAATTTTGGCTCCGAATCTGACTTCGACTCCAACACGGAAGTCGTAGCTCTCTCTCTTAGCTTTCCGGCGATTTTTAGAACGCCTCAAACGGATTCCCAGAACTCCAGTTATGATCGTTTCCGTGCAGACTGCTAAAGCTGAAAAATAAGTGCGGAAATCAAATTAAACCAAAAATAAAATAAAATATAAAAACAAAATAAACTATAAAAATAATCAAGATAAAGTAAAGAAATGCCTAAGTAAAAATATAGGAGAAAGTGCATAAATATGCACTGATCATTCATCACGCCGGGAGCGCTTAAGCGTCTCCCCATGGACACAAACCTTAGGATCTATGACATTTTGATATTAATGACTATAGGAATATCTTGACAAATATAATGAGAAAGATTTTTAGACAATGACAACGATAATTCTTAAATACAAAAGTGTAGAGACAAGTGTTTGACACTGGTTGGCTTGTGGATTTTTCACAACCGGTACTCGTAATGTCTTGAAAACTCTTCGAATGGGGAGAAAAAGAGATAATTTTCTTATAGCATGATATATTTGAGATCATAGCCTATATATAGAATGATAATCATTTAAAATTCTCATTATTTCAAAATGTATTATCTTGACATCCACTTATATTTAAGCACATATTCAATTAAATAATTAAATATTAAATATAATTAATTATTTTATTTAGTTACTCAACCGATTAAGATTCTTATATATATATATATATATATATATATATATATATATATATATATATATATATATATATATATATATATATATATATATATATATATATATATATATATATATATATATATATATATATATATATATATATATATATATATATATATATATATATATATATATATATATATATATATATATATATATATATATATATATATATATATATATATATATATATATATATATATATATATATATATATATATATATATATATATATATATATATATATATATATATATATATATATATATATATATATATATATATATAGATAGATAGATAGATAGATAGATAGATAGATAGATAGATAGATAGATAGATAGATAGATATTGCTTTGTCCCGCTCATCACACGGGGTCGCCCCAATCCATCTCTCTGTCGTGGAGGGCCTAGCTCATTGATCAGCTGTCGCGCGCGGATCAGAACGAATGTTTTTGATGAAAACGTAATACAACGACAATTCAACTCGAATATCGTCTCAAGGATTCTTTTATGTGATTAATCTACCAAATTCGAAATGGAGGGGGAGTTGGTTTTGTTTCTGATCGGATAAATAAAGAAAATGCAATTAAGCGGTTAAAATAAGTGATTATCAAAATAAGTCAATCTACTGTTTTCGGTTCCGACTTATCACGGGTTTCTACCTTACCAATTTCCTAAGAAATTTTGATCTCTATTCGATTCCTATGTCAATTAACAAGCGCAAAAGACATAAACTAGATTACCAATCCTATATTCCAAATTAAGCAAACGGATTAAGTTTTCGTGAATTAAGCAAACACGAATTATAAACGCGAAATAACGACAAAGCGACGTAACGGCGGTTAAAAGCTAAGGATGCAATCATAAAAATTTAATCAAAACAATTCTATAAAATAACAGATTAAGCAATAGCAATTCATAGAATAGTGATGAAAGAGAAACGAATTAGATTGATAAAGTAAAAACCTCAAAGCGTTGGAACGCGATTACAGCAGAATGACTCTAAGGAATTAGCTCTCCATGGTTCTCTCAAAGCTCCGAATGTATTTTTCGTGAAAATGTAATTAGGTGAACAGTAACACGAGTATTTTTCCTTTAAAAAGAAAGCAAATTCGGGTCATAACCCAACTGGGTCGAAAACATAACCCAGGCCCAATACATGACCCAACACTGAAATTAAATTCTAATGCAGTAACTTCAAACGGAATTCTGGAATTTTTGGCTCCGAATCTGACTTCGACTCCCACACGAAAGTCGTAGCTCTCTCCCATAGCTTTCCGGCGATTTTTATAACGCCTCAAACGGATTCCCGGAACTCCAGTTATGATCGTTTCCGTGCAGACTGCCAAAGCTGAAAAATAAGTGCGGAAATCAAATTAAGCCAAAAATTAAATAATATATAAAAACAAAATAAAACATCAAAATAATCAAGATAAAGTAAAGAAATGCCTAAGTAAAAATATAGGAAAAAGTGCATAAATATGCACTGATCACTCATCACGCTGGGAGCGCTTAAACGTCTCCCCATGGACACAAACCTTAGGATCTATGACATTTTGATATTAATGATTATCGGAATACCTTGACGAATATAATGAGAAAGATTTTTAGAAAATGACAACGATAATTCGAAAATACAAAAGTGTAGAGACAAGTGTTTGACACTGGTTGGCTTGTGGATTTTGCTCAACCAGTACTAGTAATGTCTTGAAAACTCTTCGAATGGGGAGAAAAAGAGATAATCTTCTTATAGCATGATATATTTGAGATCACAGCCTATATATAGAATGACAATCATTTATAATTCTTATTATTTCGAAATGGATTATCTTGACATCCACTTATATTTAAGCATATATTCAATTAAATAATTAATTATTAAATATAATTAATTATTTTATTTACTTATTCAACCGATTAAGACTCATATATATATATATATATATATATATATATATATATATATATATATATATATATATATATATATATATATATATATATATATATATATATATATATAATCACACGGGGTCGGCCCAATCCATCTCTCCGTCGTGGAGGGCCTAGCTCATTTATCAGCTGTCGCACGCGGATCAGAACGAGTGTTTTTGATGAAAACGTAATACAGCGACAATTCAACTCGGATATCGTCTCAAGGATTCTTTTATGTGATTAATCTACCAAATTCGAAATGGAGGGGGAGTTGGTTTGGTTTCTGATTGGATAAATAAAGAAAATGCAATTAAGCGGTTAAAATAAGTGATTATCAAAATAAGTCAATCTACTGTTTTCGGTTCCGGCTTATCACGGGTTTCTACCTTACCAATTTCCTAAGCGATTTCGATCTCTATCCGATTCCTATGTCAATTAACAAGCGCAAAAGACATAAACTAGATTACCAATCCTATATTCCAAATTAAGCAAACGGATTAAGTTTTCGTGAATTAAGCAAACACGAATTATAAACGCGAATTAACGACAAAGCGACATAACGGCGAATAAAAGCTAAGGATGCAATCGTACGAATTTAATCAAAACAATTCTATAAAATAACAGATTAAGCAAAAGCAATTCATAGAATAGTTTTGAAAGAGAAACGAATTAGATTGATAAAGTAAAAACCTCAAAGCGTTGGAACGCGATTACTGCAGAATGACTCTAAGGAAATAGCTCTCCATGGTTCTCTCAAAGCTCCGAATGCATTTTTCGTGAAAATGTAATTAGGTGAACAGTAACACGAGTATTTTTCCTTAAAAAAGAAAGCAAATTCGGGTCATAACCCAACTGGGTCGAAAACATAACCCAGGCCCAATACATGACCCAACACTAAAATTAAATTCTAATGCAGTAACTTCAAACGGAATTCTGGAATTTTTGGCTCCGTATCTGACTTCGACTCCAACGCGAAAGTCGTAGCTCCCTCTCTTAGCTTTCCGGCGATTTTTAA
>CAWUDS030007101.1:0-26793 GCA_963859935.3 Lathyrus sativus
AGCTGAAGATTTGGAAAAGGTTGAGACCTAATCCAAGGGCCATGAGATCAGGGAATGATGCATAGAGATGTTGTAAAGATGATTCCTAGACCAACTCATCATGATTGAAGAGTTTGAGAAGTTTTGAGTTAGGGTTTCTGAGGATTGTCAGTGAAAAAACCCTAATTTGATCCCTATCTTCCAGGCAGTTTTAGCTCTAGATGTGATTGATATCTCATCTTCCCCATAACATGAATGTTGTAGAGCTTGTTCTTAGCTTTAATTTGAGTGGTGGAAGTCCTTGATAGGAGTTACAGAGCTCAAGTTATGGTTTTGACAAATTACAGGTCAGCAGAGGTGTGTGAATCTGGGTCCTTGAAAGTCACCCAACTTGCAGACAACGTTTGCCCTAGTAGGATGATTCCTATGATTTCTTGGTCAACATGAATGTTGGAGGGCATCTTCTTAGCTTTAATTTGAGTGGTAGAAGTCCTTGATTGGATTTGTGGAACTCAACTTATGGTTTGAACAAGACAGGGGTATTTTGGTCATTTGTCAATTATAGGTCATTCTAGCCAATACCTAAAACTCCTATTTCCAAGCCTCAAATGGAAAAACTCAAAACATGAAAGTTGCTCAAAATGTGATTTTAAGTCTAGAAAGAAGGTCACAAATTGTTGAAAAAGCTCATAGCACAAGATTACATGATTGGTCAAAAATGAACTAAAAAAGGCTTATAACTTTGAAAAGTTGAAATTGAAAAGTGATGTGGGAGATCCACAAATCCAAAATAGGTCATCCAATATGTCATTTTGATTGGAAAAACCATTTTGAGAACATTGGTTTAAGTAGAATTTACATTTGAGGCTTAAAAAATGAGGTTCCTTTGGAAATTTGTTGCTTGCAAAAGAAGGTAACATTGAAAAACCCTACACAAGTGAAACTAAAGGCTGATTTGCATTCCTTATCACTCAATAACTCATGTAAGGACAATTTGGCATAGAATTGAAGGCTTGAAGCAAGGGATATGAGATTTTCAAAGTCTCATTTAAGGAGAAGTTCATGACTTTTCTAGATGGTTCTAGACACTTCTAGCCACTTCCATCAATTGTTATATAAAGAATGCATCAGAAAGTGTTAAAGGTTGGTGATAGAGAGTCAAGTCAGAGGAGAAAGAGAGAGATACATTGCCATTGAAGGGATTTCTTCAAGTTGAAGCAACCTGAGTTTACTTCCACTACAAGCCATCTCCACCATTACAAGTGCAAACAGAAGGTTGAGGATCATTCAAGGAACATCTTGAACCAATTCCAAGGTCTGCAAGCATCCCACGAGCCCTCACCATCATCCCTTTGACAGGTTCTTTCTTCCCTTTGTACCTCTTAATTTAATGGTTTCCTTTTAGCTTTATAGGTATAGAATGATTGTATTAGGATAGATGACCAAGTACTGAAAGTTAGGGCACGATTCATTGAGTTCCATGGCAGGTGTAGGAATCTTTGATTTGCAAGAACTGTGTAGATTGTTAGTTTTAATCATCAAGAATTCGTGTATAATAGCTAGCATAACATGTAGAGCATCTGTAGACCATTAGACTGAAGTTTGATGAAGGTTGATGTCAGTTGAACATGGGTGTACCAATACATTGAAGGCTTCTGTTGGGATTATTCACGAGGAATTAAGAGAAACTGTACGTATGGTTGTGTAGAGCTTGAGTAGTAGAGCATTTTTCATGTTTGAGTCGAGTGAAGCCGTGGCCTGTGGAGAGGGATAGAGGAGCTCGAAGATTAGGGCATGAGAGGAGGGTTTCTGAAAACCCTAGTCTGTTTGGAGAAGACGAAAGGAGAGCCATTGGATTGGTCCCAGATGTTGACAAATTATGTTGATCTAACGGTCTCGGTTAAATCTGAGAAAGAGAGGGAAGATTCAAAATATATGAAACGCTGCGTTTCATTTAAAACCAGCGCTGGGCCCAGAGTGTTATTCGCCCCCCCCCTTTTTGCTGGCCCATATGTTTTAACTGGCGTGCATTGCTTTTCACACCCCCTCCCTTTAATTCATTTTAATTCTTTTATTTTCTTTCAAGATGAACGGCGCTGTTGAAGCGGCCAATAAGAACATCAAGAAGATTGTTCAGAAGATGGTTGTGACGTATAAAGATTGGCACGAGATGTTGCCGTTTGCCTTGCACGGTTATCGTACGACGGTGCGTACGTCGACCGGGGCAACTCCCTTCTCCTTGGTGTACGGTATGGAAGCTGTCCTACCGCTAGAAGTGGAGATTCCCTCTTTGCGAGTTTTGGTTGATGTGAAACTTGATGAGGCAGAATGGGTTACGAATCGTTTGAACCAACTCAGCCTGATGGACGAGAAGAGGTTAGCATCGATTGCATTTGGTCGCCTGTACCAAAGCCGAATGAAGAAAGCTTATGATAAGAAGGTGCGTCCTCGAAGCTTTCAGACGGGTGATCTCGTCCTGAAGAAGATTCTTCCGCCACACTCCGATCACCGGGGCAAGTGGACTCCGAATTACGAAGGGCCGTATGTCGTCAGCAAGGTCTTCTCAGGAGGAGCTTTGTTGTTATCCACGATGGATGGTGAAGATTTTGCATCCCCGGTGAACGCGGACGCAGTTAAAAAATACTTTGCTTGAAAGCGACCCGCTGGACAAAAAAAGAGAGTCCAGGCAAAAAAGGGGCATCCCGGCGAACCAAAAACAGAATAAAAGGTTCGGGCAAAAATTAGGGATATATTGAAAAAATGTACACCCGCGAAGTCGAAAACCTACACTGGGCGGCTTCGGCAAAAAAGGGTATCCCGGTGAACTGAAAACCCGTGAAGGGCGGTTCACGCAAAAGTTAGGGATTTAAATAAGCAAATGACTGCGTTCCGCGTATGGACTTTCATTGTTTAGTGGTTCGGAAGACCTGAGGGCCGTTTATCTGAATCGATCTCTTCCAAATCTGAAGCATCGGAGAGGTATCGAAGTCGAGTGGGTCTTAGAGGGATCAACTCATGGTGTTCGTCTACGCCTCGATTGCCGACATTTGTATATACTGATGTATATTTATGTTTTCTTTTTGCGCGGCTTCCTCATTCCAGGAGCTTGCCTCTGTTGTAAAACATCTTTGCCCATTCAGGGGTTTATCATCAATAAAATGCACATTATTCAGCAATTCTACTTGTCTGTTTAGCATTTATCTGTTTTGTTTGCGAATAATAACGCCGATGTGTTTTTTTGATAAAATGCGCATACATAAACCTGCGGGCCTAAGCCCATTGATTGTTGAAACAATTAACTAACTGAACATTGTCACGAGATAATAACCTGGATAGGCCCCTTTGAGGAGGGTATCTTGTCTGTTTGTTTGTATTGTTGCAGGTATAGCACCCCGCCAGAAGCTGTGCCGTGCGTATTCCCGAAGCAGGATGAGTCCTCCTTCTCCAGCAGAGTTCAGTAGTCTCTCCTCCGCAGAATCAGAATCAGAATAGTGAACATTGATATGTCTTCCCCAGGTAGAGGTGATTCTCTTCCCCGAGCAGGCGCATCCTGAAGGAATGTCACCTCATCAGCTGAGCCAAGCACCGAAGGCTGATGTCGCCTTTCCCCAGCACCGGGTCACAAGTGCAGAGTTCATAGAAATGTTTGGTGAAGCTCGTGTCTTCCCCAGTAGAGTCACCGAAGCAGGTGTCTCCCCCAGCACCAGGTCACAAGTGCAGGTTTCGCAAAAAGCTGTTCGTATGCCGAAATATTGCAGTAACTGATGGTGCCAGACTGAAGTCTCCAGCGGAATTGAATTCCTCACCAGAGTCAGGCTCTCTCCTGAAGTTGGATGATTCCCTCTTCCCCAGTAGAGTGTTGGAACAGCTGATGTTGTATTCCCCTGCAGAGTTGTACTCTCCCCCGAAGTCAGACGATTCTTTTTTCCCAGTGGAATCGAATTCCCCATCAGAGTCGTATTCTCCAGTGAAGTAGAATGATTTCTCTCCCCGGCTGAGTCCGCAGAAAAGCAGAATCCTTGGAAGTCGGTCGGATCATGATTGATTTTCCCCAGCAGAGCGTAGAACAGCAGACGCTGTATTTCCCCCTGAGTCGCACTCTCTCCAGCAAAGCAGAATGATTTCTCCTCCCTCAAGCCGAGTTTGCAGAGGTCCAAGAGATCCGAATCCTTGAAATTAATCAGATCATGATTGGTCTCTTCCCCAGCGGAGTGTGGTACAGCTGAGGTTGTTTCCCCACAGAGTGATCATCCCCAGAAGAGTAGCCGAGACGGCCGCCGCAGTTCATCCCCGCGATTGATATCAGCAGATCCAAGCTCTCGTAGAGCTTCGTCCCCTGCAGCAGTCAGCTGAAGTTGTTCCCCTTGCAGCAGTCAACGAAGATTAATTCCCCAGACAGAGCCTGATTGATATTGGCGTGTTCACATTCTCCTCAGCAGGATGATTCCTCTATCTGAGCAGTTCTTTCTCCTTGACAGGAGGATGTCCCCCCCCCCCCCCTTTCGGCATTTATTTTGCCGACGGGATCGCATCATTGTGCATGATTGCATGGCATTGTGCATGACTGCATAGCATTTAGCGCTGCATAGCATTATGCATGATTGCACAGCATTTAGCATATTATTCCCACCGCGTGGGGCATAGTGCAGAAGCATACACATCATAAGCATGACCTAGGTCATTATCATCCTTGTTGTACAAGTGTACCACCAAAAGACCAGTTGCTCAGGACGATTCCTGATACTCTCCCAGCAAGGTTGTTTTCTTAGATGATTCTAAAGACCCCGGTGTGATCCCCGCAGTCGCTCGCTCAAGATGATTTTTTGAGATCCCCAGCGAAGTCTTCAGGTTCAAGGTGATTCTCAAATCCCTCAGCAGGGCCATTTGCTTAAGATGATTCTTAAGACCTCAGTGCAGCTTCCCGAGTTGTTCGCCTAGTATGATACTTGAGCTCCCCAAAAGCGTCCCCAGCAAGAGTTGCCCAGGAAGATTCCTGGAATTCCCAACAGAATGTTTGCTCCAGAAAGGTTATTAGTTCAGGACGATTCTTGAAGATGCCCGACGGATCTGTTTGTTCAAATTGATTCTTGAAGTCCTCAGCAGCATGATATGTCTGCTCCAGCAACGATGTCTAATCTGAAGATGGATTTCGTAAGCGCCCGATGGCGATATCAGAAGGTTCCGGTGAGTTCTGATTCAGATTCCGTGTTGAAGAATCAACGGGTGGCTGAAGACAAGGTTCCAGGGTTGTAGATACAACAGAGTAATTCGTGTGAGTCTGAAGACCAAGTCAGTTATCCTGAGGTGATGATTGAGCGCGATCAAGAGAATGATACGTCTTCTGATTGAAGTCGAAGATGTTTCTCCAGCTGAAGCGGAGTTTTGCCTGAAGGCAAAGTGTTTGAATCCCCGTAGAGTCATGAATGGCTCAAGATACCATTTCTTTGACTAAAGTCACAGATTTCCTAAGCTGAAGCGAAGGTGCCTAAGGGCAAGGTTATCCCCCAAGGTCATGAAGGACCTGGGATTCGTTTTTCGGACTGAAGGCCGAAGTATATCCCTGACTGAAGTTTCGGATGCTCTATAGCAGAGATGGAGTTGCCTGAAGGCAGATTCATGTATCTTGAAGGCCAAGGATCATGTCTTTAGACTGAAGTCGAAGATACCTCCTGCAGAGTTGCCGACAGGCAAAGTTCACATCCTTGAAGGTCAAGGATGTTCATCTTCAGAAGAACTTGAAGATTTTCTAGCTGAAGCTAGAAGTGGCCAGGGGCCAGGGTTTCATATATCTTTAATGTTGAAGTTCTACGGCGGGCAGTGTGCAGCAGTATTCCGATGTTCGTCATGGTTCTGAGGGTGAACCCCAGATCAGAGTGTGCTCGGTTAAGTCTCTCATTCCCAGCGGGGTAGCTTCAGGTATGCAAGTGTACTTTTTGTTCCATTTACCAGGGGTGAACCCCAGGTCAGAGATGTTTAAGATCATCATTTGTTCGGCGGCGAAGTTAGATGTTTGTTTGACGGCGAGGTCAGACTCTCTAAATCCCCAGTAGAGATGATGCTTGTCCGACGGTGATGTCAGATTTAGTTCTCCAGCGGTGATGCAGGGTATTTTGATTATCCGACGGCGAGGTCAGATTATGTTTGTTTCCGGCAGCGAGGTTGGATGTTGTACAACGGCAATGTCAGACTCCTTAAATCCCCAGCAGAGATGATGTTGGTACGACGGCGATGTCGAGTGTCTCTCAGAATGATGTTTGTTTCCGGCGGCGATGTCAGATCAGTATCTCTCCAGCTAGTTGTTGAGCAGCTAGTGTTGCAGTATTCAAAGATTTGTTCCCCGTAGAGTACCGTGTGCTCGTGCAGTTGGCAAATTTTTGGGTTTACCGATATTCAACCGTCTCGTACCTTGATTGGTTGAGAGCCGTTCGCTTCTCACCCAGTCAGGTTCAAGCCGTTTGAATAGGGGCAGCTGTTGCACCCCAAAATTTGACCAACAATTATTTATTCATTGAGTGTTTGAAAATAGATACCTTCATCAGAAAGTTCAAGAGATCCTCAGAGGAGTGGGTTGAAACCAGGGTTGTATGCTTCATAGCTTGAGAGTTGTGGGTGCCCCTCAGATGATTCTGAGACTTTGAGAATGAACTTGAGGTTTTGAGAAAGCTTATGAGATGTCTTGATAGCCATCATGAAACCCAGAGAGGTCATTGTGCAAGAATTCAGAGGATTCAATCATGAATGGTAGAATTAGGGTTTTGACTGGGCCAACCCTAGATCAGCTGAAGATTTGGAAAAGGTTGAGACCTAATCCAAGGGCCATGAGATCAGGGAATGATGCATAGAGATGTTGTAAAGATGATTCCTAGACCAACTCATCATGATTGAAGAGTTTGAGAAGTTTTGAGTTAGGGTTTCTGAGGATTGTCAGTGAAAAAACCCTAATTTGATCCCTATCTTCCAGGCAGTTTTAGCTCTAGATGTGATTGATATCTCATCTTCCCCATAACATGAATGTTGTAGAGCTTGTTCTTAGCTTTAATTTGAGTGGTGGAAGTCCTTGATAGGAGTTACAGAGCTCAAGTTATGGTTTTGACAAATTACAGGTCAGCAGAGGTGTGTGAATCTGGGTCCTTGAAAGTCACCCAACTTGCAGACAACGTTTGCCCTAGTAGGATGATTCCTATGATTTCTTGGTCAACATGAATGTTGGAGGGCATCTTCTTAGCTTTAATTTGAGTGGTAGAAGTCCTTGATTGGATTTGTGGAACTCAACTTATGGTTTGAACAAGACAGGGGTATTTTGGTCATTTGTCAATTATAGGTCATTCTAGCCAATACCTAAAACTCCTATTTCCAAGCCTCAAATGGAAAAACTCAAAACATGAAAGTTGCTCAAAATGTGATTTTAAGTCTAGAAAGAAGGTCACAAATTGTTGAAAAAGCTCATAGCACAAGATTACATGATTGGTCAAAAATGAACTAAAAAAGGCTTATAACTTTGAAAAGTTGAAATTGAAAAGTGATGTGGGAGATCCACAAATCCAAAATAGGTCATCCAATATGTCATTTTGATTGGAAAAACCATTTTGAGAACATTGGTTTAAGTAGAATTTACATTTGAGGCTTAAAAAATGAGGTTCCTTTGGAAATTTGTTGCTTGCAAAAGAAGGTAACATTGAAAAACCCTACACAAGTGAAACTAAAGGCTGATTTGCATTCCTTATCACTCAATAACTCATGTAAGGACAATTTGGCATAGAATTGAAGGCTTGAAGCAAGGGATATGAGATTTTCAAAGTCTCATTTAAGGAGAAGTTCATGACTTTTCTAGATGGTTCTAGACACTTCTAGCCACTTCCATCAATTGTTATATAAAGAATGCATCAGAAAGTGTTAAAGGTTGGTGATAGAGAGTCAAGTCAGAGGAGAAAGAGAGAGATACATTGCCATTGAAGGGATTTCTTCAAGTTGAAGCAACCTGAGTTTACTTCCACTACAAGCCATCTCCACCATTACAAGTGCAAACAGAAGGTTGAGGATCATTCAAGGAACATCTTGAACCAATTCCAAGGTCTGCAAGCATCCCACGAGCCCTCACCATCATCCCTTTGACAGGTTCTTTCTTCCCTTTGTACCTCTTAATTTAATGGTTTCCTTTTAGCTTTATAGGTATAGAATGATTGTATTAGGATAGATGACCAAGTACTGAAAGTTAGGGGCACGATTCATTGAGTTCCATGGCAGGTGTAGGAATCTTTGATTTGCAAGAACTGTGTAGATTGTTAGTTTTAATCATCAAGAATTCGTGTATAATAGCTAGCATAACATGTAGAGCATCTGTAGACCATTAGACTGAAGTTTGATGAAGGTTGATGTCAGTTGAACATGGGTGTACCAATACATTGAAGGCTTCTGTTGGGATTATTCACGAGGAATTAAGAGAAACTGTACGTATGGTTGTGTAGAGCTTGAGTAGTAGAGCATTTTTCATGTTTGAGTCGAGTGAAGCCGTGGCCTGTGGAGAGGGATAGAGGAGCTCGAAGATTAGGGCATGAGAGGAGGGTTTCTGAAAACCCTAGTCTGTTTGGAGAAGACGAAAGGAGAGCCATTGGATTGGTCCCAGATGTTGACAAATTATGTTGATCTAACGGTCTCGGTTAAATCTGAGAAAGAGAGGGAAGATTCAAAATATATGAAACGCTGCGTTTCATTTAAAACCAGCGCTGGGCCCAGAGTGTTATTCGCCCCCCCCTTTTTGCTGGCCCATATGTTTTAACTGGCGTGCATTGCTTTTCACACCCCCCTCCCTTTAATTCATTTTAATTCTTTTATTTTCTTTCAAGATGAACGGCGCTGTTGAAGCGGCCAATAAGAACATCAAGAAGATTGTTCAGAAGATGGTTGTGACGTATAAAGATTGGCACGAGATGTTGCCGTTTGCCTTGCACGGTTATCGTACGACGGTGCGTACGTCGACCGGGGCAACTCCCTTCTCCTTGGTGTACGGTATGGAAGCTGTCCTACCGCTAGAAGTGGAGATTCCCTCTTTGCGAGTTTTGGTTGATGTGAAACTTGATGAGGCAGAATGGGTTACGAATCGTTTGAACCAACTCAGCCTGATGGACGAGAAGAGGTTAGCATCGATTGCATTTGGTCGCCTGTACCAAAGCCGAATGAAGAAAGCTTATGATAAGAAGGTGCGTCCTCGAAGCTTTCAGACGGGTGATCTCGTCCTGAAGAAGATTCTTCCGCCACACTCCGATCACCGGGGCAAGTGGACTCCGAATTACGAAGGGCCGTATGTCGTCAGCAAGGTCTTCTCAGGAGGAGCTTTGTTGTTATCCACGATGGATGGTGAAGATTTTGCATCCCCGGTGAACGCGGACGCAGTTAAAAAATACTTTGCTTGAAAGCGACCCGCTGGACAAAAAAAGAGAGTCCAGGCAAAAAAGGGGCATCCCGGCGAACCAAAAACAGAATAAAAGGTTCGGGCAAAAATTAGGGATATATTGAAAAAATGTACACCCGCGAAGTCGAAAACCTACACTGGGCGGCTTCGGCAAAAAAGGGTATCCCGGTGAACTGAAAACCCGTGAAGGGCGGTTCACGCAAAAGTTAGGGATTTAAATAAGCAAATGACTGCGTTCCGCGTATGGACTTTCATTGTTTAGTGGTTCGGAAGACCTGAGGGCCGTTTATCTGAATCGATCTCTTCCAAATCTGAAGCATCGGAGAGGTATCGAAGTCGAGTGGGTCTTAGAGGGATCAACTCATGGTGTTCGTCTACGCCTCGATTGCCGACATTTGTATATACTGATGTATATTTATGTTTTCTTTTTGCGCGGCTTCCTCATTCCAGGAGCTTGCCTCTGTTGTAAAACATCTTTGCCCATTCAGGGGTTTATCATCAATAAAATGCACATTATTCAGCAATTCTACTTGTCTGTTTAGCATTTATCTGTTTTGTTTGCGAATAATAACGCCGATGTGTTTTTTTGATAAAATGCGCATACATAAACCTGCGGGCCTAAGCCCATTGATTGTTGAAACAATTAACTAACTGAACATTGTCACGAGATAATAACCTGGATAGGCCCCTTTGAGGAGGGTATCTTGTCTGTTTGTTTGTATTGTTGCAGGTATAGCACCCCGCCAGAAGCTGTGCCGTGCGTATTCCCGAAGCAGGATGAGTCCTCCTTCTCCAGCAGAGTTCAGTAGTCTCTCCTCCGCAGAATCAGAATCAGAATAGTGAACATTGATATGTCTTCCCCAGGTAGAGGTGATTCTCTTCCCCGAGCAGGCGCATCCTGAAGGAATGTCACCTCATCAGCTGAGCCAAGCACCGAAGGCTGATGTCGCCTTTCCCCAGCACCGGGTCACAAGTGCAGAGTTCATAGAAATGTTTGGGAAGCTGAAGCTCGTGTCTTCCCCAGTAGAGTCACCGAAGCAGGTGTCTCCCCCAGCACCAGGTCACAAGTGCAGGTTTCGCAAAAAGCTGTTCGTATGCCGAAATATGCAGTAACTGATGGTGCCAGACTGAAGTCTCCAGCGGAATTGAAATTCCTCACCAGAGTCAGGCTCTCTCCTGAAGTTGGATGATTCCCTCTTCCCCAGTAGAGTGTTGGAA
The DNA here is from genome assembly GCA_963859935.3 of Lathyrus sativus. NCBI lineage: Eukaryota > Viridiplantae > Streptophyta > Magnoliopsida > Fabales > Fabaceae > Lathyrus > Lathyrus sativus. Next base: position 10,607 of record CAWUDS030007101.1, read on the forward strand.
CAGCTGATGTTGTATTCCCCTGCAGAGTTGTACTCTCCCCCGAAGTCAGACGATTCTTTTTTCCCAGTGGAATCGAATTCCCCATCAGAGTCGTATTCTCCAGTGAAGTAGAATGATTTCTCTCCCCGGCTGAGTCCGCAGAAAAGCAGAATCCTTGGAAGTCGGTCGGATCATGATTGATTTTCCCCAGCAGAGCGTAGAACAGCAGACGCTGTATTTCCCCCTGAGTCGCACTCTCTCCAGCAAAGCAGAATGATTTCTCCTCCCTCAAGCCGAGTTTGCAGAGGTCCAAGAGATCCGAATCCTTGGAAATTAATCAGATCATGATTGGTCTTTCCCCAGCGGAGTGTGGTACAGCTGAGGTTGTTTCCCCACAGAGTGATCATCCCCAGAAGAGTAGCCGAGACGGCCGCGCAGTTCATCCCCGCGATTGATATCAGCAGATCCAAGCTCTCGTAGAGCTTCGTCCCCTGCAGCAGTCAGCTGAAGTTGTTCCCCTGCAGCAGTCAACGGAAGATTAATTCCCCAGACAGAGCCTGATTGATATTGGCGTGTTCACATTCTCCTCAGCAGGATGATTCCTCTATCTGAGCAGTTCTTTCTCCTTGACAGGAGGATGTCCCCCCCCCCCCCTTTCGGCATTTATTTTGCCGACGGGATCGCATCATTGTGCATGATTGCATGGCATTGTGCATGACTGCATAGCATTTAGCGCTGCATAGCATTATGCATGATTGCACAGCATTTAGCATATTATTCCCACCGCGTGGGGCATAGTGCAGAAGCATACACATCATAAGCATGACCTAGGTCATTATCATCCTTGTTGTACAAGTGTACCACCAAAAGACCAGTTGCTCAGGACGATTCCTGATACTCTCCCCAGCAAGGTTGTTTTCTTAGATGATTCTAAAGACCCCGGTGTGATCCCCGCAGTCGCTCGCTCAAGATGATTTTTTGAGATCCCCAGCGAAGTCTTCAGGTTCAAGGTGATTCTCAAATCCCTCAGCAGGGCCATTTGCTTAAGATGATTCTTAAGACCTCAGTGCAGCTTCCCGAGTTGTTCGCCTAGTATGATACTTGAGCTCCCCAAAAGCGTCCCCAGCAAGAGTTGCCCAGGAAGATTCCTGGAATTCCCAACAGAATGTTTGCTCCAGAAAGGTTATTAGTTCAGGACGATTCTTGAAGATGCCCGACGGATCTGTTTGTTCAAATTGATTCTTGAAGTCCTCAGCAGCATGATATGTCTGCTCCAGCAACGATGTCTAATCTGAAGATGGATTTCGTAAGCGCCCGATGGCGATATCAGAAGGTTCCGGTGAGTTCAGATTTCCGTGTTGAAGAATCAACGGGTGGCTGAAGACAAGGTTCCAGGGTTGTAGATACAACAGAGTAATTCGTGTGAGTCTGAAGACCAAGTCAGTTATCCTGAGGTGATGATTGAGCGCGATCAAGAGAATGATACGTCTTCTGATTGAAGTCGAAGATGTTTCTCCAGCTGAAGCGGAGTTTTGCCTGAAGGCAAAGTGTTTGAATCCCCGTAGAGTCATGAATGGCTCAAGATACCATTTCTTTGACTAAAGTCACAGATTTCCTAAGCTGAAGCGAAGGTGCCTAAGGGCAAGGTTATCCCCCAAGGTCATGAAGGACCTGGGATTCGTTTTTCGGACTGAAGGCCGAAGTATATCCCTGACTGAAGTTTCGGATGCTCTATAGCAGAGATGGAGTTGCCTGAAGGCAGATTCATGTATCCTTGAAGGCCAAGGATCATGTCTTTAGACTGAAGTCGAAGATACCTCCTGCAGAGTTGCCGACAGGCAAAGTTCACATCCTTGAAGGTCAAGGATGTTCATCTTCAGAAGAACTTGAAGATTTTCTAGCTGAAGCTAGAAGTGGCCAGGGGCCAGGGTTTCATATATCTTTAATGTTGAAGTTCTACGGCGGGCAGTGTGCAGCAGTATTCCGATGTTCGTCATGGTTCTGAGGGTGAACCCCAGATCAGAGTGTGCTCGGTTAAGTCTCTCATTCCCAGCGGGGTAGCTTCAGGTATGCAAGTGTACTTTTTGTTCCATTTACCAGGGGTGAACCCCAGGTCAGAGATGTTTAAGATCATCATTTGTTCGGCGGCGAAGTTAGATGTTTGTTTGACGGCGAGGTCAGACTCTCTAAATCCCCAGTAGAGATGATGCTTGTCCGACGGTGATGTCAGATTTAGTTCTCCAGCGGTGATGCAGGGTATTTTGATTATCCGACGGCGAGGTCAGATTATGTTTGTTTCCGGCAGCGAGGTTGGATGTTGTACAACGGCAATGTCAGACTCCTTAAATCCCCAGCAGAGATGATGTTGGTACGACGGCGATGTCGAGTGTCTCTCAGAATGATGTTTGTTTCCGGCGGCGATGTCAGATCAGTATCTCTCCAGCTAGTTGTTGAGCAGCTAGTGTTGCAGTATTCAAAGATTTGTTCCCCGTAGAGTACCGTGTGCTCGTGCAGTTGGCAAATTTTTGGGTTTACCGATATTCAACCGTCTCGTACCTTGATTGGTTGAGAGCCGTTCGCTTCTCACCCAGTCAGGTTCAAGCCGTTTGAATAGGGGCAGCTGTTGCACCCCAAAATTTGACCAACAATTATTTATTCATTGAGTGTTTGAAAATAGATACCTTCATCAGAAAGTTCAAGAGATCCTCAGAGGAGTGGGTTGAAACCAGGGTTGTATGCTTCATAGCTTGAGAGTTGTGGGTGCCCCTCAGATGATTCTGAGACTTTGAGAATGAACTTGAGGTTTTGAGAAAGCTTATGAGATGTCTTGATAGCCATCATGAAACCCAGAGAGGTCATTGTGCAAGAATTCAGAGGATTCAATCATGAATGGTAGAATTAGGGTTTTGACTGGGCCAACCCTAGATCAGCTGAAGATTTGGAAAAGGTTGAGACCTAATCCAAGGGCCATGAGATCAGGGAATGATGCATAGAGATGTTGTAAAGATGATTCCTAGACCAACTCATCATGATTGAAGAGTTTGAGAAGTTTTGAGTTAGGGTTTCTGAGGATTGTCAGTGAAAAAACCCTAATTTGATCCCTATCTTCCAGGCAGTTTTAGCTCTAGATGTGATTGATATCTCATCTTCCCCATAACATGAATGTTGTAGAGCTTGTTCTTAGCTTTAATTTGAGTGGTGGAAGTCCTTGATAGGAGTTACAGAGCTCAAGTTATGGTTTTGACAAATTACAGGTCAGCAGAGGTGTGTGAATCTGGGTCCTTGAAAGTCACCCAACTTGCAGACAACGTTTGCCCTAGTAGGATGATTCCTATGATTTCTTGGTCAACATGAATGTTGGAGGGCATCTTCTTAGCTTTAATTTGAGTGGTAGAAGTCCTTGATTGGATTTGTGGAACTCAACTTATGGTTTGAACAAGACAGGGGTATTTTGGTCATTTGTCAGTTATAGGTCATTCTAGCCAATACCTAAAACTCCTATTTCCAAGCCTCAAATGGAAAAACTCAAAACATGAAAGTTGCTCAAAATGTGATTTTAAGTCTAGAAAGAAGGTCACAAATTGTTGAAAAAGCTCATAGCACAAGATTACATGATTGGTCAAAAATGAACTAAAAAAGGCTTATAACTTTGAAAAGTTGAAATTGAAAAGTGATGTGGGAGATCCACAAATCCAAAATAGGTCATCCAATATGTCATTTTGATTGGAAAAACCATTTTGAGAACATTGGTTTAAGTAGAATTTACATTTGAGGCTTAAAAAATGAGGTTCCTTTGGAAATTTGTTGCTTGCAAAAGAAGGTAACATTGAAAAACCCTACACAAGTGAAACTAAAGGCTGATTTGCATTCCTTATCACTCAATAACTCATGTAAGGACAATTTGGCATAGAATTGAAGGCTTGAAGCAAGGGATATGAGATTTTCAAAGTCTCATTTAAGGAGAAGTTCATGACTTTTCTAGATGGTTCTAGACACTTCTAGCCACTTCCATCAATTGTTATATAAAGAATGCATCAGAAAGTGTTAAAGGTTGGTGATAGAGAGTCAAGTCAGAGGAGAAAGAGAGAGATACATTGCCATTGAAGGGATTTCTTCAAGTTGAAGCAACCTGAGTTTACTTCCACTACAAGCCATCTCCACCATTACAAGTGCAAACAGAAGGTTGAGGATCATTCAGGGAACATCTTGAACCAATTCCAAGGTCTGCAAGCATCCCACGAGCCCTCACCATCATCCCTTTGACAGGTTCTTTCTTCCCTTTGTACCTCTTAATTTAATGGTTTCCTTTTAGCTTTATAGGTATAGAATGATTGTATTAGGATAGATGACCAAGTACTGAAAGTTAGGGCACGATTCATTGAGTTCCATGGCAGGTGTAGGAATCTTTGATTTGCAAGAACTGTGTAGATTGTTAGTTTTAATCATCAAGAATTCGTGTATAATAGCTAGCATAACATGTAGAGCATCTGTAGACCATTAGACTGAAGTTTGATGAAGGTTGATGTCAGTTGAACATGGGTGTACCAATACATTGAAGGCTTCTGTTGGGATTATTCACGAGGAATTAAGAGAAACTGTACGTATGGTTGTGTAGAGCTTGAGTAGTAGAGCATTTTTCATGTTTGAGTCGAGTGAAGCCGTGGCCTGTGGAGAGGGATAGAGGAGCTCGAAGATTAGGGCATGAGAGGAGGGTTTCTGAAAACCCTAGTCTGTTTGGAGAAGACGAAAGGAGAGCCATTGGATTGGTCCCAGATGTTGACAAATTATGTTGATCTAACGGTCTCGGTTAAATCTGAGAAAGAGAGGGAAGATTCAAAATATATGAAACGCTGCGTTTCATTTAAAACCAGCGCTGGGCCCAGAGTGCTATTCGCCCCCCCCTTTTTGCTGGCCCATATGTTTTAACTGGCGTGCATTGCTTTTCACACCCCCCCTCCCTTTAATTCATTTTAATTCTTTATTTTCTTTCAATATTTTTTCTGTTTTGTTTAATTCATTTAAAATGATAAAAAATGATTTTTTAATGCTTCTTTTTTCTATGATTAGATTAAAATGTGTAGAAAATTAGAAAAATAAAAATGAGATTTTATTTTAGGTTTAATATTTTTAATAGATTTTTCTTTTAAAGTAGCTTTTTAATATGTTTAATTTTGGTATTTGATTTGTAGGAATTGTTTTAGAACCTTCCCTTAGGGTTTTTAATCCATTCTTTTTTGTGCAATTAGATGATGAATCATAGTTCCCCATAGGATTTTTTTCTAGATTTTTAGAATTAAATTTTGATTAGTTTAATTAGGGTAGATTTAGGGTATCCTAATTAGGGTTTAGAATTGTGTCTAGGTGATGAATCCCTTTCTTTGATTGAGTTTTATCTTGATTTTTAGGTAGAGACCTTTGTAGATGTTATGAGTAGGTGTTGAGGACCCTTGTGAATAATTGTTGGATTTTTCCCCATTAGTTTAGTATTTTTAGGTATTTTCTGAAGTTGCCTGTTGATTTTGTCTCCCCTGTGGTTATCTGTTCATCTTTGGGGTTCATTGTGGGGAATTTGTTGTGGGGCTTGTGTTTGCCTTGAAGATCTTGATGGAGAGCATCATGAAGAGAAGATTGTAGATCAAGATTCAGGGACCCAGAGCTTATCTTGTTCCTGTCTGTGAGGTCTGAGATCCTGAAGTTTGAAGGAAGTTCATGGTACTTTCCTGAGGAAGGCACTATGAATGACTTCATTCTTTCTTCTCACCTCTTTCTTAAGTATCCAATGATGTTGGAGCCAACTTGTGAGTTTAATTTCTCCTGAGGAGGAATGTAAACTGATCACATGTTGTTGAGCCACATGGGATACAACTCCTAAGTGGAAGCCTCCTAGTACTTTCCTGAGGAAGGTCCCATGAGTCTATTCACTTAGCTCCCTTAGTTTATCTAGGATTTCTCAAGTATCCAATGATGTTGGAGCCAACTTGTGAGTTTAATTTCTCCTGAGGAGGAATGTAAACTGATCACACGTTGTTGAGCCACATAGGATACAACTCCTAAGTGGAAGCCTCCTAGTACTTTCCTGAGGAAGGTCTTATGAGTCTATTCATTTAGTTCCACTAGTTCAGATAGGATTTCCTAAATATCCAGTGATGTTGGAGCCTGCTTGTGAGTTTAATTTCTCCTGAGGAGGAATATAAACTGATCACAGTGGTTGAGCCACATAGGGTATGACTCCTGAGTATACACCTCCTAGTGCTTTCCTGAGGAAGACACTATGAGTCTGCTTGCTTAGCTCCCTTTCTTTAAGCTTGTTCTGAAGCTTGAAGACTGGGATTGATTTCTCTTGTTTAGGGTTTTGCTTTAGTGCTTAGAGCTTTGCTTAGATTCTGTGATTAGGGTTAGGGTTGGAGAGTAGATTCTTTCTTTCTCAAGCATGTGTGTTTGTTTGCCTGATGGCACTTCCCTTCTTTTATCTGTTTATTGCTTGATAGCATGTTGGTTGTTTTCAGTATGATTACTGTTATTTCATGACTGGCTTGAGGTCAAGACGAGCTTGTGGAGGCTGAAACCCCACACACATTTCCTCCCTCACTTGCATTGCATGCATTTTACTGTTAAGCTGATGCTTTTGTCTGTTTTGGTATATCATTGACATGATCCCTTAGGACTCTCATTTCCTCTGATGAGGATTTGATGATAGACTTTTAGGTTGAAACCTATGCATGATAACATCTAGGAGTTCCCTGTTCAAACCTCAACCATAGGATGAATCCATGGCATGATAACAGTAGGACTTGATAGTCTCCCTCCTAGTTGAGCCATTTAACCCGTAGTTAGCCGAACTACGTTGACTCTGATTTCTCATTCTCTGATGAGAATACGTAGGCATAAAGTGCGACGCTTTGCCGAGTCATTTTCTTTTCTTTTTCAGCCAGCCTTGATAGGTAGATAGATTATAACCAACCCGTCCAAGTAAACAAACAAGCGAGGATCCCGTCGAGTACGACGGACGTGAGGGGTGCTAATACCTTCCCTTGCGTAACCGACTCCCGAACCCAGACAATGGTTGCGATGACCTTGTCTTACCCTTTTTCGTCAGGTTTTTTCCGATCGTTTCCTTTCCCGCTCTGAGGGATAAATAACGAAAGGTGGCGACTCTTCTGTCATGCTGGCACCTTATTTTCGCGCAAGCGACAGCTGGCTGACTCTGCTGGGGACGTGTAGCATCTAGGGACTTTTCCCATCCCTTATGCTGGGACCGTTTCCCATCCCCTACGCGAGTCAATCCTATCGTTCGTGTGTTTGCTTGTTGGGTTGCGTTTATTTATCGCATTTTTACTTCTCGCACTTTACTTCCCGCATTTTATTTCCCGCATTTTATTTCCAGTTTGATATGATTATCTGTGCTGCTGTGGGAGAGGGATGTTACTGTGAGTGAAAAGCCGGACCTGGGCTTGAGTACACACCTAGACATAGTTGCGGAGAGTAGTAGAAGAACCTGTCTGCTGAGCAGGCACAGTTCCCTACGAAATCTGCGCTCAGACGAGGTTCTTGCAGAGGTGCTCCTTTCCGGTCCTGAGGATCTGAGGGGAGTCCAGACGTGAGGATTGTCGACTCTGGGGACCCATCATTTGGAAGTCAGCTAAGAGAGGCCTCTTCATGACTTGACGATGCCACTCCTTCTGGGAATCGTATTGTCACTCATGAAAGTCTTGTGACGCTGACAACCGCATAGGATGCCGTACCTTTGTCCGTGGATTAGGTCCATCATACCTGTGAGTGGGGTTGGGATATTGCAGGAAACTTTGACCTCCAGACTACCTGGTTTTCTTGACAGCGAATCGGTATTGGTTGTTGGGTCTCAGTTGCAGAGATGTTCTTGATAGAGCAAGGGTTTGGTCAGAGGATCTTATCATCGGGTGTTTGTTCTTGATAGAGCAGGCTTTGATCAGAGTATTGTTATCAGAGGTTTGTTCTGGATGGAGCAGATTTTTGAGTGAGGTCTGAGGATCTCGTCAGCAGTTGTTGTTTGTTCTTGATAGGGCAGATTTTGAGTGGGGTTTGAAGATCTCATCAGTAGCTGTGTATTTGTTCTTGAGAGGGCAGATTTTTGATTGGGGGTCTGAAGACTTCATCAACAGATATTCCTTGATCTTGCATTCCGGGGTCTTTATTATCAAGCCTTCGTTCTTGTCAGAGCAGGATTTTGATCTCGATCCTACCAGATGGTTATTCACAGCAGATCGGATCAGTGGTTTTACACCGGGGTTTCCTTCTCATCAGCGACTGTTGACATCGAATCTCCACAGCAGCCACCTGGATATATTGTTGCATGCCTGCATTTTGCATTAGCTTGCATAATCATTCCATTAGCGTGTGTCTGTGACAGGTACCGTTTCCCCGATCCAAGATCTCTCATTGTGTTACTGCAGCTGTTCTCAGAAAGACTGTTGCGTATGAGTTCTCGGTCCTTGATGTGTCGAATCTGACTATTGCTATGTGAGGTTGCTGTTTCCATGATTGGGCCCAGATTCCTCTCCTTATTATTGTCAGCAGGCGCCAGGATCGGGGAATCTCTCAAGCACACAGACTCATGCGTGCATGTGCATGAAGCATTCTTGCATGACATACATTCTGTTGCTTTTCCTAACCTTTGATGTTAACAGGTTTTTCAGGTACTCAGGTTCCAGGATTGATCAAAGATTCATCCACCGCTACTCAACTCGCGCCAATCAAACGAGAATCATGGACCAAGTACAGTCAGATGTTCAGGAGCTTCGTGAAAGGATGGATCGTTTTATGGAGCTGATGCAAGTAGTTGCGAATGGGCAAGACCAGCTTCGTACTCTGGTTCAACCTCTCATCTCCAGGGTTGACAGCAATGGAATACTTCACGGCGGGGCCGTACCCACTCCTCCTCAAGGGGATACTCCACAGAACGTTGTTCCTGGCTGCCGGGGGGCAATGGTAGTGCTAACGGCAATCTTATGACTAATCTCGGACTTAACGCAGCGGGCGCCGTCAATGGTGGTTTGGGAGCCAATGTTACCGTGGGGCCGGTCAACGGCAATGTTGGTGCAGGGAAATATGGTGGTGCCTCAACCGTGGCTGGAGGACCATCAGGACGACATTTTCTCTCAGAGAGGTGTAGAGGCTGAGTTGACTGCTGAGGCTCGACTCAGGTTCAAGGCGCTGGAAGATAAAATGAGAGATATAGAAAATCAGAATACATTGGGCGTTGACATGTCCAAACTCGGGTTGATTGCTGACTTTAAAGTACCTCACAAGTTCAAGGGTGCCTATCTTTGAGAAGTATAGGGGCACTACTTGTCCCCGTGTTCACCTCCGATCTTATTACAGAAAGATGTCTGCTTATTCTGATGATGAGAAGTTGCTGATGCACTTCTTTCAGGATAGTCTTTCTGGCCCATCGCTCGAATGGTATATGGGTTTGGAGCCCGCTGCTGTGCGCACGTGGAAAGATCTCGCTGAAGCGTTTGTCCTCCACTATCAGTATAATAGTGACTTGGCTCCCAACCGAGTTCAGCTTCAGAATCTCTCGCAGCGGAGCAATGAAAGCTTCAAAGAGTACGCCCAGCGGTGGCGTGAATTGGCTGCTCGGGTTCAACCGCCGATGGTTGAGCGTGAGTTGGTACAAATGTTCGTGGCTACTCTTCCCGGAGTCTATTATGAGAAGCTGATTAGTGGCATGTCCGGAACATTCTCGGCCCTCATCACTTTGGGCGAGCATGTTGAAAATGGTATAAAGATCGGCAAGATTCAGGGCGAATCATCCTCATCTGGAGGAGCTAGCAAGAAACCCTATACTGGCAAGCGTCGAGAGGGCGATGCCAGTGCTGTCACTAATGCTAGGAGAAAAGGGCAAGGGCCCTCAGTCTCAGATCGCTAGCATAAACATCCCAGCTGCTCCCCCGCAGCCGCAGCAGCAGCCCCAGCAACAGAATAATCCAGGATATAAGAGATATCAGAATCGGGGTCCCCTGGCAAACCGTCATTTGGAAACTCCTCCTATGTCATATGCACAGCTTCTGCAGACGCTGCTTCAGCTCCAATTAGTCCAAAAGAGGACGTTGGCTCCTTGACAGGGGCACCACCACCGGGATATGATGCTAATGCTACTTGTGAATTTCATTCTGGGGCACCTGGCCATACAGTTTAGAATTGCAAAGCTTTTAAGCACAAAGTCCAGGACTTGGTCGACGCCAAGGTGATCAACTTTTTCTGACAGTGTGCCCAACGTCACCAAGAATCCAATGCCTCATCATAGGGGAGGCGGAGTGAATGCTGTTATCACTGAAGAAATTCAGACTTGCTGACTGACGTCAGAGATTTGCAGACGCCGTTGAGTTTTGTTAAAGCTAAGCTGCTAAAGAAAGGCTTCTTTCCCGGATGTGGAGAATTTTGTATGGCATGTGCTACACTTCCTGATAGGTGTGAGCAGTTGATCGAAGGTATCCAAAGTCTGATGACCGAGGGTATTTTACAGTTTAGTCGAAGCGTTGAGAATGCGTCAGGGGAAGTCATGCTGAAGCAGGCGGACGAAGTTGCTACTATTACCATTCCTCGCCACCCTATCACTATTTCTGCGCCTCGTCCGCCTACTATTACCATCACCAGGGCCGGACCAATCCCGTTCGAGAGCACTAATGCCGTCCCGTGGCATTATGGGCGCCGAAGTTTATTGTAACGGTCAGAAGATAGAGCTGGAGTCATCCGGATCGACTGCGCTGAATCTTACTGAAGTCAGTGGTATCACCAGAAGTGGCAGAGTGTTCGCGCCGGCAGAGGTTGTAGCAGAGAAGTAGTCAGGGCTGATGCTGCTGATAAAGGTAAAGGTAAAGCTGTTGAGGAGAGGTCCCTGCAGGGGCAGAAAAAGACTTGTTGGTTAAAGATGCTGAAGAGTTCATGCGACTAATCAGGAAAAGTGACTACAAGATTGTAGATCATCTTCACCAGACTCCGTCGAAGATCTCGATTCTTAACCTGTTGCTGTGTTCTGAAGCGCACCGCAACGCGTTGCTGAAAGTATTGAATGCTGCATACGTGCCGCAGGAGATATCGGTTAATCAACTCGAGGAAGTAGTAGCCCATGTCAACGCTGGTAATGGGCTGGGTTTTACAGATCTGGAGCTGACGCCCAAGGGAAGAGATCACAACAGTGCCTTGGCACGTCTCGATAGAGTGCAGAGGCACGATTATGTCACATGTCCTAGTAGATACGGGCTCCTCGCTTAACGTGCTTCCGAAGAAAGCACTGATGAAGTTGGATACCCGGGGACTGCTGTGCACGCCCAGTGATCTGGTCGTGAAGGCCTTTGACGGAACCAAGCGCCACGTCTTCGGAGAAGTGACCCTGCCAATTCAAGTTGGTCCAGAGACGTTTAATGCGGTGTTCTATATCATGGATATCATGCCCGCCTATAGTTGCCTCTTAGGTCGGCCGTGGATCCATTCTGCTGGTGCCGTGACGTCCACGCTGCATCAGAAGCTTAAATATGCTGTCGGGGGCAGCATAGTGACAGTCTGTGGAGAAGAGGACATCATGGTAAGCCACCTGTCGTCCTTTAAATATGTCGAAATGGATGGCGAGATCCATGAGACTCTTTGCCAAGCGTTTGAAACCGTCAGGGTGAAGGAGGTAGCTCCCGTTGTTGCAGAGAAGCAAGAGGTGAACCTCTCTTCGTTTAAGGAAGCTAGAGCCGTTGTCGAAGCCGGTTCTACCCCAGGCTGGGGGCATGTCTTGGATATACCATTCAAACAGGATAAGTTTGGATTGGGGTATTCTCCTGAAGCTGAAGCTTCATCTTCTTCTGGTAGCTCGTCTCATGGGAAAGGGCCGATCCTATTCACCAAGGGAGGAGTAATTTTCGAGAGTATCAACGCTACGTCAGAGGACAGCGGTGACAGTGATTGTGATCTTGATGCCTGGATTCAACCGAGCAAGCCAGGCGAGCGCCTCCACAACTGGACCATCAAGGAGATTATCGAGCTGACGAGTGAAGAGTAATGATTTGCTTTTTACAATCTTTGTACAACCCTATGTCCTGCCCGGGGCATAGTGGTTTTACTGTCAGGGCCTTGTTGGATTATGTGTATGCATTTTGTTAATAAATAAAAAGGCGTTTTTCTTCGTAATCAAATGTTGTGTTCTCTGTTATTCATATTTTATGTTTGTTTGAAAAACAGCAAAATGGCAACGAGGTTCGTGCTAACCTGCATATTCCTGCTTTAAACTTAACCCTTGTTATTGCAGGATCCACGTAACAGATGACATCGACTCTGGACCCTCTACGGCTCACTACGACTTTGATTGCCCGATCTATCAAGCCGAGGATGAGATTGATGAAGACGAAGACCTTCCGGAAGAATTGGGCCCGCTTGTTGAGACAAGAGGAGAAGGTTATTCTGCCTCACGAGGAGGAGATTGAGATCGTAAATCTGGGTTCTGAGGAGCTTATCAGGAATGTCAGAGTTGGGGCTGCGCTGCAGAATGATGTCAAGCATAGACTGGTCGAGATGCTTCGAGAGTATAGTGACGTCTTTGCTTGGTCATATGAGGATATGCCCGGACTTGACACAGATATCGTGGTTCATCGCTTGCCGTTGCGAGAAGATTGCCCTCCAGTCAAGCAAAAGCTCAGGAGGGACGAGACCAGACATGGCTGTAAAAATCAAGGAAGAAGTCCAGAAGCAGTTGGACGCAGGATTTCTAGCCGTTACCACTTACCCTCCGTGGGTCGCCAACATAGTGCCTGTACCGAAGAAGGACGGTAAGGTACGCATGTGCGTTGATTATCGGGATTTGAATAGGGCGAGCCCTAAGGATGATTTCCCGTTGCCTCATATCGATGTGTTGGTCGACAATACAGCCCAGTTTTCCGTGTTTTCGTTCATGGATGGCTTCTCCGGTTACAATCAGATTAAGATGGCACCGGAGGACATGGAGAAAACGACGTTTATTACCCCCTGGGGCACGTTTTGCTACAAGGTAATGCCCTTCGGTCTGAAGAACGCAGGGGCCACTTACCAGCGAGCAATGGTAACTTTGTTTCATGACATGATTCATCATGAGATCGAAGTCTATGTTGATGACATGATTGCGAAGTCCCAAACGGAGGAGGAACATCTGGTCAATTTGCTGAAGCTGTTTGAAAGGCTTAGGAAGTTCAGGCTGAGGCTGAATCCTAACAAGTGCACTTTCGGAGTGCGGTCCGGAAAGTTATTGGGGTTTATCGTTAGTGAACGAGGGTATTGAAGTTGATCCTGCAAAGATAAAAGCTATCCAAGAGATGCCAGCGCCGAAAACAGAAAAAGAAGTTCGTGGTTTCTTGGGCCGAATAAACTACATCGCAAGGTTTATTCTCAGCTCACGGCCACTTGTGAACCGATGTTCAAGTTGTTAAAGAAAAATCAGGCGATTACTTGGAATGAGGATTGCCAGAAGGCATTCGATAAGATAAAGCAGTATCTTCAAGAACCTCCAATCTTGATACCCCCAGTGGCTGGACGGCCATTAATCATGTACTTGACAGTTCTGGAGAATAGTATGGGGTGTGTTCTCGGTCAGCACGACGAGACGGGCAGAAAAGAGCATGCCATTTATTATTTGAGTAAAAAGTTCACTGAGTGTGAATCTCGATACTCGATGCTGGAGAAGACGTGTTGCGCATTAGCTTGGGCTGCCAAACGTCTACGACAGTACATGCTCAACCACACCACTATGCTGATTTCGAAGATGGATCCGATCAAGTACGTCTTCGAGAAGCAGGCTCTTTCGGGCAGGATTGCCAGATGGCAGATGGTGTTAACAGAATATGATATTCAGTACGTCTCTCAGAAAGCCATCAAGGGAAGCGTATTGTCTGACTACCTTGCCGAACAGCCAATCGAAGACTATCAGCCGATGAAGTTCGAATTCCCTGACGAGGACATTATGTTTCTCAAAGCGAAGGATTGCGATGAGCCATTGCCCGGTGAGGGGCCAGATAGGAAGTCTCAGTGGAAGTTGATATTCGACGGAGCGGTTAATTCCTATGGAAGTGGTATCGGGGCTATCATCACGACTCCTCACGGATCCCACATCCGTTTACTGCAAGACTGACGTTTTCAGTTACCAACAACGAAGCCGAGTACGAAGCATGTATTATGGGTCTAGAAGAGGCAATTGATTTGAGAATCAAGAATCTAGACATATATGGTGACTCAGCGCTTGTAATCAATCAGATCAAAGGGGAGTGGGAAACTCGTCAACCGAATCTGGTGTCGTACATGAATTACGCCAGGAGGCTGCTTCCGTTCTTCGACCGAGTAGAACTTCATCATGTACCCCGGGCTGAAAATCAAATGGCTGATGCTTTAGCCACGTTGGCTTCAATGTATAAGGTCAATCTTTGGAATGAAGCTCCAAGCATTGTTCTTTCGCATCTTGACAGACCAGCATATGTGTTCGCAATCGAGGATGCCACTGACGGCAAGCCATGGTTCCACGATATCCAGACCTTCCTTATGACTAAGGAATATCCTGCGGGTGCGTCAACCCAGGATAAGAAGACTCTGAGGAGGCTATCTGGAAACTTTTACCTCAACCCTGATGGAGTGCTGTATAAGAGAAACCACGATCTCGTGCTACTCAGATGTGTAGATGAGAAAGAGGCAAGTATGCTCATGGAAGAGGTCCATGAGGGCACATTTGGTACGCACGCCGGCGGGCATGCCATGACGAGAAAGATCCTGAGAGCAGGATATTACTGGTTGACTATGGAGTCGGATTGCTTCAGATTCGCGAAGAAATGTCACAAATGCCAGATTTATGCTGATAAAGTTCATGTGCCGCCGTGCCCATTGAATGTCATGTCCTCCCTTGGCCGTTCTCCATGTGGGGCATTGACATGATAGGCAAGATCGAGCCCACCGCATCCAATGGTCATCGTTTTATTCTGGTAGCTATCGACTACTTCACCAAGTGGGTGGAGGCAGCCTCGTACGCTAATGTGACCAAGCAGGTGGTAGCTAAATTCATAAAGAGGGACATCATCTGTCGCTATGGAATTCCCGAGCGGATCATTACTGATAATGGTTCAAATTTGAATAATAAGATGATGAAGGAGCTGTGCCAGAGCTTCAAGATTGAACACCACAACTCATCTCCTTATCGGCCGAAGATGAACGGCGCTGTTGAAGCGGCCAATAAGAACATCAAGAAGATTGTTCAGAAGATGGTTGTGACGTATAAAGATTGGCACGAGATGTTGCCGTTTGCCTTGCACGGTTATCGTACGACGGTGCGTACGTCGACCGGGGCAACTCCCTTCTCCTTGGTGTACGGTATGGAAGCTGTCCCTACCGCTAGAAGTGGAGATTCCCTCTTTGCGAGTTTTGGTTGATGTGAAACTTGATGAGGCAGAATGGGTTACGAATCGTTTGAACCAACTCAGCCTGATGGACGAGAAGAGGTTAGCATCGATTGCATTTGGTCGCCTGTACCAAAGCCGAATGAAGAAAGCTTATGATAAGAAGGTGCGTCCTCGAAGCTTTCAGACGGGTGATCTCGTCCTGAAGAAGATTCTTCCGCCACACTCCGATCACCGGGGCAAGTGGACTCCGAATTACGAAGGGCCGTATGTCGTCAGCAAGGTCTTCTCAGGAGGAGCTTTGTTGTTATCCACGATGGATGGTGAAGATTTTGCATCCCCGGTGAACGCGACGCAGTTAAAAAATACTTTGCTTGAAAGCGACCCGCTGGACAAAAAAAGAGAGTCCAGGCAAAAAAGGGCATCCCGGCGAACCAAAAACAGAATAAAAGGTTCGGGCAAAAATTAGGGACTATATTGAAAAAATGTACACCCGCGAAGTCGAAAACCTACACTGGGCGGCTTCGGCAAAAAAGGGTATCCCGGTGAACTGAAAACCCGGTGAAGGGCGGTTCACGCAAAAGTTAGGGATTTAAATAAGCAAATGACTGCGTTCCGCGTATGGACTTTCATTGTTTAGTGGTTCGGAAGACCTGAGGGCCGTTTATCTGAATCGATCTCTTCCAAATCTGAAGCATCGGAGAGGTATCGAAGTCGAGTGGGTCTTAGAGGGATCAACTCATGGTGTTCGTCTACGCCTCGATTGCCGACATTTGTATATACTGATGTATATTTATGTTTTCTTTTTGCGCGGCTTCCTCATTCCAGAGCTTGCCTCTG
>CAWUDS030007102.1:0-26791 GCA_963859935.3 Lathyrus sativus
AGAATTATAACATGATTGCACACACAACACATTTCATACTAATCAAAGTATTCATACTTTCAACATCATTACTACATTCATCAAGTAGTACACAAGAATCAAACAGATTCAATCACAATTACATATTCATGAATTCTTCACATACTATCACATACAATCGATATGCATTCACATTATCGCGCCAAACGGCAGCGAACTCCATCACAATCATCGCACACTTTAATCAATTTAAACAATGCATATATTTGTCAAAAGGCCACAATTTATAATCGATTCTATAATCTAGGATTCACGCCATACGGCTACCCACGGTAATACATATCACAGCATACAACTATGTCTTAAGAGAAAAGGGTTAAATCAATTCGAATCGAAGAATCGACATTGGATGGAAACAGCGAGAAATCAAACATTGTCACGCTCGTTGAATCACTCGCCTAGCAAGGTCATAGCGAACACTTGTTGCTGGTTCGCCTAGCGAACAAGCTCGCGAAGACAAACAGAAACTACTGGAAGGATTCTCTACTGGCTCGCTGGAGCCTCGCCTAGCGAATAACTCGCTACATCTCTCGCCACAGCAAATAAGGGTCATTTCCATTATGTCCAAGTCTGGGACGTTTGCTGGCAGCTTGCTGCCAGCTCGCTTAGCGAACACTCGCCACCCTGCTCGCCTAGCGAACGTGCTAGCGAGCGTCTGCGTACTCCAAAACTCCAACTGTCCAAAAACCTCAGAAACTCCCAAAATCACCTGATTTCCACCAAACCAGTTCCAATAGTCTTAGTCTAACATTTCTCGACTAAACTGCTCCATTAATTCCAGATTCTAACCGTTAAATCATCGATTCCTACCGATTAAACCATTTCGACCTAAAATGAAAAAAAAGAAGATGGAAAACACCTAAACAATCCAACCACACACATACATAATCATATACATTGGTAAGATAATAAGATTTCACACCCTTACCTTGGTTAAATCGATTCCTAAGAGTTGATCTTGAAGAATCCAAGCTTTCCTCTCTTTCCTTCTCTTTTCTCTTCTTCCTCTTCCTTTCTCTACTCTTTCTCTTATGTTTCTCTTCTTCCCTTTTCTTTCCACTCTTCCTTATATGTCTTGCTATTCCTTCCATCTTATTTCTTTTCTCAAAATATCTACCAATAATTAAAATTATCCAAATAAATCAATTAATTAATATGAATAATTAATTAATTAAAATTGGGTTGTTACAACCCTCCCCCACTTTAGGAATTTTCGTCCTCGAAAATGTTACCTGATTCAAACAACTCTGGATACGACCCCCTCATCTGACTCTCAAGCTCCCAAGTCACACTTCCACCAGCCGGTCCTCCCCAAGCGACCTTCACCAAAGCAATCTCTTTACCTCGAAGTTGCTTCAACTCCCGATCCTCTATCCGCATAGGTGATGTCTCCACAGTCAGGTTATCTCTCACCTGCATATCATCTACTTGGACTACATGAGACGGATTCGCAATGTATTTCCTCAACTGAGATACATGGAACACGTCAGGGAGATTAGCAAGAGACGGCGGTAAGCAACCCGATAGGCTACCTCTCCTATCCTCTGTAAAATCTGATAAGGACCAATAAAACGTGGCGTCAACTTACGCGACTTTAACGCTCTACCAACACCAGTCATTGGAGTAACTCGAAGAAACACGTTATCTCCTTCCTGAAATTCAAGTGCTTTCATCCTCTTGTCATGATAACTCTTTTGACGACTCTGAGAAATCTTCATCTTCTCTTGAATCATCTTAATCTTATCGGTAGTCTGTTGGGACTATCTCGGGTCCAACCACAAAACTCTCTCCAGACTCATACCAACACAATGGCGTCCTACACCATCTACCATACAATGCCTCAAATGGTGCCATACCAATACTCGAATGAAAACTATTATTATAAGTAAATTCAATCAAAGGTAAGTAGTTATCCCAAGCTCCTACCTTCTCCAATACACAAGCTCTCAAAAGATCCTCAAGTGATTGAACCGTCCTCTCAGTCTGACCATCGGTCTGCGGATGATAAGCTGAACTTAACGCAACTTCGTACCCAAAGCACTTTGCAAACTCTCCCAAAATCTCGAAGTAAACCTCAGATCTCTATCTGACACAATGCTAGACGGAATACCATGCAAAATGACAATCCTTTCAATGTACAGCTTTGCCAATCTCTCCAACGAGTAATCCATTCGTATAGGAATAAAGTGAGCAGATTTGGTCAATCTATCCACAATAACCCAAATAGCTTCAAAGTTACTCGGTGTCCTAGGTAAACTAGACACAAAATCCATAGATATGCTATCCCATTTCCACCCAGGGATAGACAACGGTTTGCATCAAGCCCGACGATTTCTGATGCTCAATCTTTGACTTCTGACAAGTCAAGCAAGAATACACAAACTCGACAATATCCTTCTTCATACGAGGCCACCAAAATATTTTCCTCAAATCTTGATACATCTTAGTAGCACCCGGATGAATACTCAATCCACTACGATGCCCTTCTTCAAGAATACTCTTCTTCAGCTCAACAATATCAGGAATACAAACTCTGTCACAACATCTCACGATACCATTTTCATCAATCCAAAAATCACCACCTTGACCTTGATTGATCAAAGTCAACCGATCAACTAAACCCAAATCAGATTTCTGCCCTTCTCAAATCTCGTCAAGAATACCACTAGTAAGCTTTAACATACCAAGCTTAACTCTGTAAGAAGTCTTCTCACACACTAAGCTCAAATCGCAAAATTGCTCAATCATTTTCAACTTGTAATACCCCAAATTTTGCCCTAAGATTTGTCGTCGCATTTCATTGCATTTTTATTGCATTTAATCAATTACTAACAAATTTGTGTAGTCGTTTGACTTTTTGCAGGTAAATATCATATGGCATGCATTTTTTTTTTAAAAAGTAAAAATGGTACAATTGGCAAGAGGACATGTGTAAGGAGTTGTGAGTGTGAGAGGTTGAGAGTTCGAATCTCACCTTTGTCACTTTTTGTTTTTTATTATTTTCACTCTAAATTTTTCTATCTTTCATTAAAAAATAACAAAAATAGTTTTTTATTATTATTTAATTATTATTTTCGTATTTTAATTAAATCATTTTTTAAAATATTATTTTTTTCACTTTTTTCTAAATTATTCATAAAAATATCCAAAAAATCATAAAATAAAAAATATTGAAAATTTTTTGTTCTTTTTATAATATTTTTGATTTTAGGAATCAATAGGATTATTAGTTTTTATTTTAAGTTTATTTTAATTATTTTAAATTATTTAAATTTTATTTTTTTAACTAATTATTTAGTTTGGGCTTTAAAATGGGCTTTAGGGACATTATTGACAATTTGGTGTTAACCCTAATTTGTTCCCTATATATACATGTGTTGCCTTGTTGAAAAAGGGGGAATGAAAAAAAACCTAAGAGGAGTGTCGTTTACCGTTATTTCTTTTTCTTCATCTATTACTGTTATTTCTTTTTCTTCATCTATTACTGTTGTTTCTTTTTCTTCATCGTTTACCGTTATTTCTTTTCCTTCATCTATTACTGTTGTTTCTTTTTCTTCATCTTTTACCGTTATTTCTTTTTCTTCATCTATTACCGTTATTTCTTTTTTTTCATCTATTACTGCTACGTTTATATATTTATAATTTTTAAATTGTTAGAGTTTATATATATATATAAGATTAATTTTTGATCGAATTATATTGATACGATGTTTGCACATTTGTGTGCATGACGCGTGACATTTGTGTTAGTTCGATCTGGTTGCGATGATCGCATTTTTTGTGTGAGCAATAATACTGTTTTTTTGCTTAATTTCTTTTTCTTTGCGATAAATTTTGTTTCGTCCGATTTAGATCTGGTTGCGCTGAGCGCATTTCTGCGTTAGCAACATTGTTGGGTTATTTGGCACATTTAAAATTCATTATTGTTTTATTATTATTATTATTATTAGTATTATTATTATCATTATTTATTATTATTATCATTATTTATTATTATTATCATTATTTATTATTATTATCATTATTATTATTATTATTACTATTATTATTATTATCATTAATTTATTAAAACTTGTTATAATATAAAAATCTGTTTTTTTAAAATAAATAACATTAACATCTTTTCCAAATTAATATGAAAACCTATTATTTTTAAGAAAAACTTTTTTTAGATAAATTTAAAATAATAACTAAAATCTTTTTTTTAAAATAATAACTAGAACCGTTTTTTAAAAATATATAATAATAACATTAAACCTTTTTTTTTTAAATAAAACCTTTTTGTTAGATAATTAAATTAAGACTATTTTTGAAATTTTTTTTTAAATAATATTAAAACCTCTTTTTTTAACTTAAATCAAAAGCTTTTTTATATATCACAAATAAACAACAAAGAATATCTATAACTTTCGCACTTCCGTTTCATAACTCGCCTGATTACTGTGTGACTATGTCTACTAACCTTGTGTATTCAATGTGCAGCTTGTTACGTTGCTATTAGTTATTTTAATGTGTTTTTTCAATTCAAGTTGTATATAATTGTATCCGTTTCTCATTTGTAACCTCGCGAACCAACAATCGCGTTTACTTTCTGCATTTTATTTCCGTTTGTATGATTTAAATTTCTCACACTTTCATCACTATTACTTCTGTCACATCACACCTCCGAAGGATTAGGTCTAGCCGTTTGGCCGCCATGCCAATAGTCCTCAAACCCTCAAATTTCACACATTCAATTTCAAACCCTCAAAACTACAAACTACAAACCCTAATTTTCACAAATGTCTCGCCGTGGACAAAATTACAAAACTACTCCTAGCTTTAGGTCAAAGAGTCGCCGCACTCATTTTAGGGTTTCCCGCCGCGGAATCCCTAACCTAACCCTAATGCACTTAACAATTTATAACATAGAGATCGGAGTTTAAGACTCCATGTAAGCGTGTCCTTAAGATGCGTTTATTCCCCTTGAGACCTTGACCACAGTCAAGAAGTCTCTAACCTCCCTTTTGAGGGGAACTACAGTTACTCTGATTCTATTCCCGTAAGGATATGTAGGCACAAGATGCGATGTCTTGTCGAGTAAACTTAGAATTAACCCCTAGGTCTTTTTTAATTTTCAATCCTTTGTATATACCCTAAAGCAAAATAATTAATGAAATAAATAAAAAAAAATAAACAAAAGGTTCCCGTAGAGTACTACGGAAGTTTAGGGTGCTAATACCTTCCTAAATTTAACCAACCCCCGAACCTTAGATCTCTCCCTTTTATGTTTTTCCTTTCTTTAACCTTTCCTTCGGATAAATCAAAGACCGGTTGTAAATGAATTAAGATTCAAGTTAATCAATAGCTTGACATCCAAATTTCACCGCAACAGAAAATGGCGACTTCACTGGGGAGTCCTAACTATTGAGGGTTATCCCTATTTTGTTTATTTTTTCATTATATATTTGTTTCATTAATATTTTTGCTCATTTGTATATATATTGTTCAGGGGTACCTTGCTTGGGAATTACTGTGTTGTGAGATAAGTCCTACACCCGGACTTGAGTGACATTATTATAGGATGGCGATATATTCGACGAGGCTTATAGGGAGTGAGGTCTCGACTAAGCTAAATCGAGAATCACCGCTCAGTTGAGACACTTTCGAAAATGGTTCGGTTGATCGAGTGTAGTCGTGAAAACTTTTACCTTTATCGATTGGAGTCCTGTGATACTGGGAACCGTAGTACCTTTACACCATCTTGACCTTATATAGGACGTAGTGCGGGAAACTATATGGGAGTAGTCCTACAATGGTTGCTACACGATGCTACACTTAAAAGAGGTTCTCTTGAGAATATTATTGACCCTCGAGTCAGTCGGGAAGTTGATAATATCCGAAAGATGGACTGATGACTTTGGGCACTGATTTAGAACCCTTGTTCTGCAGGTACAATCAACCTATAGTACATACCTCTTTGGGAAGGGTAGACCTTGACTCCATTCATTGTTCCTCTAACTTAGGACCTTTTGTTTGCTTATGTGTATTTGTGCTTCGCATCCATAAAGCATCATATCATTTCTAGTTTCAAGGAATTCAGCAGTCCTTTGCAAATTCGAAAGCCTTACATTTTAAAGTCTAAAATTTTTTCCAACTTTCTTAAAAAGCAATATTCGCAATCGGCCGTTGAAATTCTTGAAACCATTGCATGGCATCAGCATCACATTTTTGGCATTGCATTTGTCCCCCGGTTTCTCATTCTCGGTTCTCTCGTCTTCCAGTGTACCTTTGAGTCGTCAAGCTGATTCCTCGACACAGATATCAGACCAGGGCTAATTATAGACGTAAGATGTCAGAGCAAGAGGCATATAATATAGAGATCCGAATAGAGATCGATAAGTTGAAATCAGGCATGACCAAACTCACCGAGATGCTCCAAGTACTGATTTCCAGAGGAGAGTCACCTCAAAGGACCGTCATTCAGGAAGTTTCGGATGTTGATCCACCTCTTGTTCCAGTGCCACCATCTACTTGGCTCGAGTTTGGTTTACCTCCTAACTACTCTCCGCTTATTGCATCGTCTGCTACAATTGGTCAGACTGTAAGACGGTTTTTCAAGCTCCCGTCCTTACCGAGACTAGACCTGTGGTCCACACTGTTAACCAAAACTATCCGAGCTCCCTTTGAGAATCCTCTATATGAGCACAATGTTGCCAGTGTTCAAGGGGAAGACTAGGAAGATTTTGTTGAGCCTGAGATTACCCGTGAACAGTATCAAATCATCAATAAGAGACTCCAAGCTGTTGAGGGTACTGATTTCTTCAATATAGATGCCGACAATATGTGCCTAGTCTCCGGTCTCGTTATGCCCTGCCAAATTCAAGACTCCTGAGTTTGTGAAGTATAAAGGTCACTCATGTCCAAGAGCTCATCTGGTCATGTACTTTCGAAAGATGGCGGCCTACACCAACAATCAGAAATTGCTCATCCATTGCTTTCAAGACAGTTTGAGTGGTGCTTCTCTCAAATGGTATATGAACTTAGAGCATAACAGTGTCCGTTGCTTTCAAGATCTCGCTAACGCTTTCATGAAACAATACAAATACAACCTGGATATGACTCCCGATCGCCGTCAATTACAAAATATGTCTTAAAATGAAAAAGAGTCATTCAAGGAATATGCTCAGCGTTGGAGAGAGTTAGCTTCTCAAGTTGAAACCCCCTATAGCAGAAAAGGAATTAACTGGATTGTTCATGGATACTTTGTCCCCTTTCTATTGGGAAAAAGATGATCGGGGAATGTCTCTTCAAGTTTTGCAGATTTGGTGACTATTGGTCAGAGGTTAGAAGAAGGTTTGAAAAATGGTAAAGTATCCAAAGCTGTTGAATCTTCTAATGGTGCAAAGAAACCCTACGGGAATTTCCATAAGAAGAAGGATGAACAGGGCCAATGCTGTCATAACTGAATCAAGGAAGCCTCGCCAGGGATCTCAACCTGTTAGTGCTCCACAGCCAGCTCAGACTCCTCAACGCCCAGTTATCAGACAAGACCAGAATCGGAACAAGGATCATTGATCCTATTCCCATGACTTACACAGAGCTGTATCCTGACTTAGTTCGACAAGGGCTGATCACTACAAAGGCTTTACCACCTCCTCTTAATCCTCCAGTTGGATTTAGGGCTGATCTAAAGTGTGCTTTTCATGAGGGTGCCTTAGGCCACGACTTGGAGCATTGTTTTGCATTGAAAGCTAGGGTGCGTGAACTGATTAGAGCCGGAATACTTGATTTTACGGATAGTCGTCCGAGCATCCAGACAGATCCCTTGCCAACACATCAGAATTGAAGCTTTGTCATTGGGCCTTTTTTTTTTCTCGTTGTTTGCATTTTCCTTATTTTGTTTAAGTTGTTTGCTTTCAATTATGTTTGTACTTTCATTAATGAAATAAGCATTGCGACTTTTGATTCAATTCATTTCCGTCCATTTATTTGCATCTTTATGCTTTATTTTTTCAAATGTTTACTTCTTGTCCAAAATTTTGATATGCTAAGATCGGAGGGAGGATGACGAAAATGTTATACCCATAACCGTTGTCAGTATGCTTTCAATTAAACCTTGTTGACGATGTAAGGCATTGTTTCAATTCCCAAACACTGGAGAAATAAGGAAGTTAATCCCTCGTCACCCCCTTCGGGCCTAGAAGTTGGAGTTTCTTTCGTTACAAAAAACCCACAATTTTAACCTTGGGATGGGTAGTTCTCAGTTAACTTGGTTGTGTGTTCATACGATACACCTTTCATTAACAAATTTTCCTTCGCACACGTCAAACAAGTGTCGAAGATGTTTTCTAATCAAAAGGTCGATGATGGTTCACCGTAATCATTAAAATCAAACAGTCACTTTCCTTCACACAAAAAAATAATATAAAAAAAAATCAAAAGAAGCCCGCTAAGTCAAAACCCATGAAGGAGACTTAGGCAAAACTGGGGCATCCCGCTGACTGTAAACTCTAAAATAAATATTTCAGGCAAAATTTAGGGATAATACAAAGAGATTTTTAAATCCTTATCTTGAAAATCCTCAATGTCAAAACAATCAAATGTTATAGGGGAGTAGTGGCTGCCTTTTTATAGGTCCCTTTGACTTCTGAATCATCACTGTGACGATCAATGAAATCCCTAACTTATGGGAACCTGAATGCATAGTATGAGTTAACTGAGCATAGGATTGAAGATCATCACGTAGATTGGGTGGGTACAAATAACTTTTGAGCCTTTATCTTTTGTTTCATAAACCGTGAACCAGGCCACGTTACAACCCTCAAAAGACCTAACTGAAACAGGGTTATTTAGAAAGTATACTACAACAAGGTTGCGTAACCTGACTCCAAAAGATCCTTGCGAATCATTTATTTTGGCAATACACTTTTATTTTAAACTTTGAGTGTCTTGAACCGCCTTGTTTCTGACAAACGACTCATGTATTTTCCATCATTCAAAAATAATTTTTTCAAAAATCGCATGAACTTTGCATTACCATGTTTGTATGAATATTTTTGTTTGCAAACTGGCTTTCCTCTAAGGAATTTTCAAACAATGAGAAACTTGGTCAAGTGATCTTATCAGGGGCAAGTTCCTTTTACATCCTGTCAAAGAATTAGTTCAAGATTTGTTCAAGGCAATATCTTCTCAGATTTGGTTTATCCAGAGAATTGTTCAAGACCCAGACTGGGGCAAGCCCTCCGAGGATACAGCAAAACAGTCGATTCCATGAATTAGACAGCTGAAGCAATTATCAGTTCATTTGACCTGGGGCAGTTTACTTGCATAATCCCTAAGCAGTTATTCATCATTCCTACAGTGGACTATCAACTTGATACAGTTTAACAGAATGACAGTGACCTCCGTGTTGAGGAATCAGTCCTCCAGTTTTGTCATCTCACCAAAAGAGTCGAGCCTTGTCGTCGATGTCTGCATTTGCATTGATCATATCTCATAGCATAATTCCTATACATGTGCATATCTTGGGTGCTTTATTCCCCATTTACATTTCTATCTTGGGTGCTTTACTCCCCATTTACATTTCTATCTTGGGTGCTTTATTCCCATTTACCTCTCTATCTTGGGTGCTTTACTCCCCATTTACATTTCTAGCTTGGGTGCTTTACTCCCCATTTACATTTCTATCTTGGGTGCTTTACTCCCCATTTACATTTTTATCTTGGGTGCTTTACTCCCTATTTACATTTCTATCCTGGGTGCTTTACTCCCCATTTACATTTCTATCTTAGGTGCTTTACTCCCCATTTACCTTCTATCCTTGGGTGTTTTTATCCCCCATGTACCTTTTATCCCGGGTGTTTTATTCCCCGTTTACCAGATATTCCTGGGTTTACCTAACATCATGGTGTTTTACCCCCATTTACTTTTTTTTTTTCTCCCTGAGATCGTGTTTTACTCGCGTCTTACCTTGTGGGCAAAATTTATTTACTTGGCATCATGGGTGTTTTTATCCCCATTTGCGTTTTTCTCCTGAGCTCGTGTTTTACCCGCGTCTTACCTTGCGGACAATTTCTAATTTACTTGGCACCTATCAACAATTTTGTGTCGTGTCTACCCGACGTTCTTCCAGATATGACATGTCTTCTTCCCTAGTGCAATTCCTCGATGGGTCGTCCCCTGTGACGTTGTTTCGTCTGTATCCGTGCATTTCTCATTTTCATCATACGCATCATATCAGATTCATATCATATTTAGCATTATAGTTCGTTTTGTTTTGTCCATATCATTGCATAGCACTGCGTCTAAAGGCAAAATTTTCGGTTATCTGTATTTAAATCCCTCCACCATGATTTCTCGAGTCTCCGTTGCTCAAATCACCCGGTGAAGTTATTTAAATAGGGGCAACTGTAATACCCCAAATTTTGCCCTAAGATTTGTCGTCGCATTTCATTGCATTTTTATTGCATTTAATCAATTACTAACAAATTTGTGTAGTCGTTTGACTTTTTGCAGGTAAATATCATATGGCATGCATTTTTTTTCTAAAAAGTAAAAATGGTACAATTGGCAAGAGGACATGTGTAAGGAGTTGTGAGTGTGAGAGGTTGAGAGTTCGAATCTCACCTTTGTCACTTTTTGTTTTTTATTATTTTCACTCTAAATTTTTCTATCTTTCATTAAAAAATAACAAAAATAGTTTTTTATTATTATTTAATTATTATTTTCGTATTTTAATTAAATCATTTTTTAAAATATTAATTTTTTCACTTTTTTCTAAATTATTCATAAAAATATCCAAAAAATCATAAAATAAAAAATATTGAAAAAATTTTGTTCTTTTTATAATATTTTTGATTTTAGGAATCAATAGGATTATTAGTTTTTATTTTAAGTTTATTTTAATTATTTTAAATTATTTAAATTTTATTTTTTTAACTAATTATTTAGTTTGGGCTTTAAAATGGGCTTTAGGGACATTATTGACAATTTGGTGTTAACCCTAATTTGTTCCCTATATATACATGTGTTGTCTTGTTGAAAAAGGGGGAATGAAAAAAAACCTAAGAGGAGTGAATGTCGTTTACCGTTATTTCTTTTTCTTCATCTATTACTGTTGTTTCTTTTTCTTCATCTATTACTGTTGTTTCTTTTTCTTCATCGTTTACCGTTATTTCTTTCCTTCATCTATTACTGTTGTTTCTTTTTCTTCATCTTTTACCGTTATTTCTTTTTCTTCATCTATTACCGTTATTTCTTTTTTTTCATCTATTACTGTTACGTTTATATATTTATAATTTTTAAATTGTTAGAGTTTATATATATATAAGATTAATTTTTGATCGAATTATATCGATACGATGTTTGCACATTTGTGTGCATGACGCGTGACATTTGTGTTAGTTCGATCTGGTTGCGATGATCGCATTTTTGTGTGAGCAATAATACTGTTTTTTTGCTTAATTTCTTTTTCTTTGCGATAAATTTTGTTTCGTCCGATTTAGATCTGGTTGCGCTGAGCGCATTTCTACGTTAGCAACATTGTTGGGTTATTTGGCACATTTAAAATTCATTATTGCTTTATTATTATTATTATTATTAGTATTATTATTATCATTATTTATTATTATTATTATTATTATTATTATTATCATTATTTATTATTATTATCATTATTTATTATTATTATCATTATTATTATTATTATTACTATTATTATTATTATCATTAATTTATTAAAACTTGTTATAATATAAAAATCTGTTTTTTAAAATAAATAACATTAACATCTTTTCCAAATTAATATGAAAACCTATTATTTTTAAGAAAAACTTTTTTTTAGATAAATTTAAAATAATAACTAAAATCTTTTTTTAAAATAATAACTAAAACCGTTTTTTAAAAAATATATAATAATAACATTAAACCTTTTTTTTATAAATAAAACCTTTTTGTTAGATAATTAAATTAAGACTATTTTTGAATTTTTTTTTTAATAATATTAAAACCTCTTTTTTTTAACTTAAATCAAAAGCTTTTTTATATATCACAAATAAACAACAAAGAATATCTATAACTTTCGCACTTCCATTTCATAACTCGCCTGATTACTGTGTGACTCTGTCTACTAACCTTGTGTATTCAATGTGCAGCTTGTTACGTTGCTATTAGTTATTTTAATGTGTTTTTCAATTCAAGTTGTATATAATTGTATCCGTTTCTCATTTGTAACCTCACGAACCAACAATCGCGTTTACTTTCTGCATTTTATTTCCGTTTGTATGATTTAAATTTCTCACACTTTCATCACTATTACTTCTGTCACATCACACCTCCGAAGGATTAGGTCTAGCCGTTTGGCCGCCATGCCAATAGTCCTCAAACCCTCAAATTTCACACATTCAATTTCAAACCCTCAAAATTACAAACTACAAACCCTAATTTTCACAAATGTCTCGCCGTGGACAAAATTACAAAACTACCCCTAGCTTTAGGTCAAAGAGTCGCCGCACTCATTTTAGGGTTTCCCGCCGCGGAATCCCTAACCTAACCTTAATGCACTTAACAATTTATAACATAGAGATCGGAGTTTAAGACTCCATGTAAGCGTGTCCTTAAGATGGGTTTATTCCCCTTGAGACCTTGACCACAGTCAAGAAGTCTCTAACCTCCCTTTTGAGGGGAACTACAGTTACTCTGATTCCATTCCCGTAAGGATATGTAGGCACAAGATGCGATGTCTTGCCGAGTAAACTTAGAATTAACCCCTAGGTCTTTTTTAATTTTCAATCCTTTGTATATACCCTAAAGCAAAATAATTAATGAAATAAATAAAAAAAAAAAAAAAAAAGGTTCCCGTAGAGTACTACGGAAGTTTAGGGTGCTAATACCTTCCCTAAATTTAACCAACCCCCGAACCTTAGATCTCTCCCTTTTAGGTTTTTCCTTTCTTTAACCTTTCCTTCGGATAAATCAAAGACCGGTTGTAAATGAATTAAGATTCAAGTTAATCAATAGCTTGACATCCAAATTTCACCGCAACACAACTCTTTCACCATCATCATCTACATATGCAATGATTTACTACTTAATGCATCAGCTATCACATTTGCTTTACCCGGATGGTAATTCAAACCAAAATCATAATCCTTCAGAAGTTCCAACCATCTCCTCTGCCTTGCATTCAATTCTTTCTGATCAAAGAGATACTTCAAAGTCTTATGATCACTAAATACCTCAAATCTCGAACCAAACAAATAATGCCTTCAAAGCTTCAGCACAAATACAACGGCGGCCAACTCTAAGTCATGCGTCGGATAATTCCTTTCATGCACTTTGAGTTGCCTCGAAGCATAAGCTATAACTTGTTTATTTTGCATCAACACACCTCCTAAACCCATCAAAGAAGCATCACAATACACGACAAACAGTTCTGTCGGATTCGGCAAAATCAAAACAGGAGCTCTCGTCAATCTTTTCTTAAGCTCTTAAAAACTTCCTTCACACTTTGCATCCCAAACAAAAGCTTGACCTTTCCTAATCAACTGCGTCAACGGTAATGATAACTTGGCAAATCCTTCAATGAATTTCCGATAATAACCTGCCAAACCAAGAAAACTTCTAATCTCAAAAACTGATTTTAGAGTTTCCCATTGTGATACCGCTTCAACCTTCGACGGATCAACTGCAATACCTCTACTCGAAATCACATGACCAAGGAAACTCACTTCCTTCAACCAAAATTCACACTTACAACTGCTTCTCTTTTAACACAGATAACGCAATCCTCAAATTCCCGGCATGTTCTTCTTCACTCTTCGAATAAATCAAAATATCATCAATGAACACAACCAGAAACTTGTCTAAATAAGGATCGAAAATCCTATTCATGTACTCCATAAATACACCTGATGCATTAGTCACACCAATTGGCATCACAAAATACTCATAATGTGCATACCTCGTTCTAAAAGCAGTCTTCTGAATATCCTCGACCTTCACACGAATCTGATGATACCCAGATCTCAGATCTATCTTACTAAACACACTTGCACCAACCAACTGATCCATCAAATCATCAATTCTCGGAAGTGGATACTTATTCTTGATGGCCATCTTGTTCAATTGTCTGTAGTCCATACAAAGTCTCATAGAACCTTCTTTCTTCTTAACCAACAAAACTGGTGCACCCCATGGTGACACACTCGGACGAGTAAACCTCTTCTCAAGTAGATATTCAAGTTGACTCTTCAACTCTTTCAATTCCGATATGGAGCCATTGATATCGGACTAGTTCCAGGAATTAAGTCGATCACAAACTCCATTTCTTGTTCCGACGGTAAATCTTTTATCTCATCAGGAAAAACTTCTGGAAAATCACGGACAATTGGTAAAGCATCAATTGCTCCATTTTCACCAATGCTCAAAGTTGCCATCAACAGAAATACCTTCGCACCATCTTGCATTGATTCCTGTACTTGCTTAGCAGTTATAAACAAGTCTCCTTCATTGTCAGGTTCAGGAAAAATAACTGTTTTGTCAAAACAGTTAATATAGACACGATTGAATTCTAACCAATTCATCCCAAGAATAACATCAAGTTGATCTAAGTGAAGACACACTAAATCAACTCCGAAGTCTTTACTAAAAATACTCAACGGACAATTCAAACACACAAAAGGGGTAGTTACTGAACCCATAGCAGAAGTATCAATAACCATACCTCCACTCATAACTGACAACTCAAGATTCAATCTCTTAACACAATCAAAAGAAATAAAGGAATGCGTAGCTCCAGTATCAATTATAGCAACCAAAGGTATACCATTAATGAAGCATGTACCTCGGATCAACCGATCTTCACTAGCAGTCTCCGATCCTGATAGAGCAAACACTTTCCCAATCCCTTGAGTCTTCTTTGACTTGTCACACTTGGTACTAACGTGCCCTTGCTCACCACAGTTGTAGCAAGTTACATTCGCACCGTTTCGGCACTCGACAGTCTTGTGGCCTGGCTTGCCACACTTGAAACACTTATGCTCAACACTCGTGCACTCAGAAGCACGATGTCCTTCAACACCACATCTAAAACACTTCACTGGAGTAGAAGCTCCTCCCCCACTCGGCTTCTTTCCAAATCCAGCTTTTTGTTTCCCCTTATCAGCAGGAGTCACATACGGCTTTCCTCTGAATTAACCTTTTCCCTTTTTATCATTTAAACTCTTATAGTGACTAGATCAAGCTTTACTATCTTCATCATAAATTCTGCTTTTGTTCACCAACTCAGAAAATCGTCTAATTTCCTGATAACCAACGACTTGCTTGATTTCAAGCCTCAAACCATTCACAAACTTGAGACACTTGGATCTCTCAGCATTGATAGTGCTGCATACTCGGCCACAGTTGAGTTACTCTGCTTCAGCTCAAGGAATTCAATTTCCTTCTTACCACACACATCTTCTGGAAAATACTTCTCCAGAAATGCCTCTCTAAAAACATCCCAAGTAACCACAACCTCATCTTCTTCAAATCTCTGACGAGTGTTACCCCATCAGTCCTCAGTTTCCTCTTCAAGCATATGAGTGCCAAACTGCACCCTCTGCGCATCTGAATAGTTCATGACTCGAAAGATCTTCTCGATCGCTTTCAGCCATACCTGTGCTTTGTCAGGTTCATGGGTTCCCTTGAAAATTTGCGGATTGTTCCTTTGAAACCTTCCCAAAGCACGAAACTCGTCATCGGCATTGTTTCCAACATTCATATTGCCTTGAGGATTCTGTCCAATCGCTCCAGCTAACATCGCCAAAGCTTCGGTAATCGCTTCATCATTCCTACCAGCGACCATCGTTCTGAATCCCAACAACAAAACTTCATAAGAACTAACAATATCGATAGTGCCATACACACATATCAAATATACATAAGGAATAAACACATTAACAACTTGGCCAACTGACCGACCTGCTTTGATACCACTAATGTAACACCCTTCTAAACCCCACGGAAAATATATGAATAATCAGAGTAAATAATCATGCATTCACAAAAGGGCGTCACACATAACTTTCAAACATCAAAAACCGCATGTCATGCTCATTAACACTTCAATAATTAATCATACTTTTCAAAGTTTCACTTTGCATGTAACAACGGATTCAATTATATCACAATCTTCGTAAAAGAAACATTTGAATTCAGCACTTAAATCAACATCATTAGGCACTCGGGCCAACATCATAGTAATTCGATAAATATAAAAACATAGTATGGAGTACATAATGTATCCTTAAAATATATAAACCAAGCGATCCCGGTGTTACATGACCAGAGCATGACTCGACCCATCAATTAGATACATATACAATGTATCACAAAAAAATCCTATACATCCTAGCTAACTGACCAAAATATGAAGGCACGCTTCACAAAAAGGACCTCCAGCCAACCTACTCTGCAATGCCTCATAGAGCATCATAAAACAGCAGAAGGGTGAGAAATATTATCATAATAATCAATGCATATAATCACATATATATACACAAGCATAGAATACAAATATTCCATATTTTCACCCAATTCATCATACACATCACAATATATATATATATATATATAAACAAATATGGATAATCACCAAGCATATTCCATCATGCATACATCCACAATTCACTCATTCCATATAAACATTTACAATTATGTTTATTCATCAATTCACAACTCTCAGTTCAACAATCCATACACATATGCATACTTCATATAACAATTATCTATGCCATGAGACTCAATGCAACTCATGCCATGTGGTACCAACACTTGTTATCATTTTTCATTTTTTACACTTAAACTGGGTCCGTTCCCTAGACCGATAACAACAAAAGCCCATTCCCTATGCTTTCAAACCCCTCTCTAGGTTTGGGACAAGTCACTAGTCTCCACGAAACTAGCAAGTATTTCCTCTTGACCAAATGATGCGTATGCAATCAACAATCATATGCACTTAAGACCGTTCTCGCATCTTAATTCCATGCATACTCAAATAATAATTCATCACACAAGAATTATAACATGATTGCACACACAACACATTTCATAATAATCAAAGTATTCATACTTTCAACATCATTACTACATTCATCAAGTAGTACACAAGAATCAAATAGATTCAATCACAATTACATATTCATGAATTCTTCACATACTATCACATACAATCGATATGCATTCACATTATCGCGCCAAACGGCAACGAACTCCATCACAATCATCGCACTCTTTAATCAATTTAAACAATGCATATATTTTCCAATAAGCCACAATTCACAATCAATTCTATAATCTAGGATTCACGCCATACGGCTACCCGCAGCAATACATATCACATCATACAACTATGTCTTAAGAGAAAGGGTTAAATCAATTTGAATTGAAGAATCGACATTGGATGGAAACAACAAGAAATCAAACACTGTCACGCTCGATGGATCACTCGCCTAGCGAGGTCATAGCGAACACTCGCTGCTTGGTTCGCCTAGCGAACAAGCTCGCGAAGACAAACAAAAGCTGCTGGAAGGATTCGCTACTGGCTCGCTGGAGCCTCGCCTAGGGAACAACTCGCTACATCTCTCTCCACAGCGAATAAGGGTCATTTCCATTATGTCCAAGTCTGGGGACGTTCGCTGGCAGCTCGCTTAGCGAACACTCGCCACCATGCTCGCCTAGCGAACGTGCTAGCGAGCGTCTGCGTACTCAAAAACCCCAACTGTCCAAAAACCTCAGAAACTCCCAAAATCACCCGATTTCCACCAAACTAGTTCCAATAGTCTTAGTCTAACATTCCTCGACTAAACTACTCCATTAATTCCGGATTCTAACCGTTAAATCATCGATTCCTACCGATTAAACCATTTCAACCTAAAATGGAAAAAAGATGGAAAACACCCAAACAATCCAACCACACACATACATAATCATATACATTGGTAAGATAATAAGATTTCACACCCTTACCTTGGTTAAATCGATTCCTAAGAGTTGATCTTGAAGAATCTAAGCTTTCCTCTCTTTCCTTCTCTTTTCTCTTCTTCCTCTTCCTTTCTCTACTCTTTCTCTTATGTTTCTCTTCTTCCCTTTTATTTTCACTCTTCCGTATATGTCTTTCTATTCCTTCCATCATATTTCTTCTCTCAAAATATCTACCAATAATTAAAATCATCCAAATAAATCAATTAATTAATATGAATAATTAATTAATTAAAATTGGGCTGTTACAACCTTCACCAACAGCGACGACCATGATCCTGACATGGTTGTCCTAGTCGAGGAGGGCGACCCCAGGGGCTGGCACACCGCCTTGTTAGAACACAGATTGGTTCTTATGAATATCTATATGTTTTGATGATAACTCTTATGAAATTTTGTATTCAAGAATTATATACTCTAAAATTTGGTTTAGAATGTTTGCTGCAGATATTAAAAGTGAATACTATTCTGGAAGCAAATTAGATCTAAACATGAAAATATGCTAGGCTCTAAAGCGTCAGAAGCATCTCTTAGAAGATTCTGAACGCTGTATACAGAAGGTTCTGAGCGCTGTTTACAGAAAGATCTGAAGCAGAAGCTACAGAAGAATCTGAAGCAGAAGCCAGAAGTATCTGAAGCATTGAAGAATTCTGTATGAAGAGTCTCAAGCTTAATTTATTTTAGAAGACTCTGATAGTACTAACGCTGCCAGTATTGAGGATCTGATCCCAAACTCTGCTCTGAATAATTACACGCTGAAAGCACACATGCTGCAAAGACTCTGATTCAGCAAACTCTAATGTACATCAGAAGACTCTGACTGCTCAAGACTCTGATGATACTTTGCTGAAACTTGTTGAAGAAGAATTCAAATTATGTCTGTTGGTTTGGCCAAACGACTCTTTCCTCATTTATGCTAGGCAAAAGAACACAGACAAAAAGGATTTTTCTATGCATTCTAATTCTAGGAAAGGTCATGTGATGTGAAGACAAAAAGGTTCAAACCTTTTAGTACACAACCTTCAACGTGATAGCTACTTGGACCTCTTTGCCTATGAAAGGAAGACTCCATCACTCTTCTTCAGTTGACAAAACACTGAAAGAATTCATTACAAGCTCTCATACAATTTATTCTCATTAGCCAAATTTATTTCATAGTTCTTAAATCTTAAGTGTAAAATCACAATTGTGATAAAGCTTAATTAGAAGCAATTTAAACACTTGTATTACTCTTACATTTGATTGTAAAAGATCCTTAAGAAGATCCAGTTGGGATCAGTAGTTCTTAAGAAGACTAAGAACAGTTGCTCTTAGTACTTGCTATTGTAATCAGTTGATTTAATAGTGGATTAAGTCCTTGTTGAGAAAGGCAAATCACTCTTGATAGGGTGGACTGGAGTAGTTGAGTTCAAAGAACCAAGATAAAAATCCTTGAGTTATTATTGCAAGAAGTTTTTATATATAATTATTCAACCCCCCCTTCTAAGTATTTTCTCACCTTCAGTTAGCATCAGAGCTCCGGTTCTGTGTGTGCTACCACTTCACAGTGACAGAAAGATCCAGTGAGAAAAACTTTGATATATATTTGGTTGTTATTATGGCTGAAACTTCAACATCTAACAGTAACAACAGATATGAAGAAAGGGATAGAATCAACACAAAACCCTCTATGTTTGATGGGGAGAAATTTGATTATTGGAAGGACATGATAGAAAGTTTCTTCCTTGGTTATGATGCTGATTTGTGGGACTTGGTCATAGATGGGTATGTTCATCCCACTGATGGGAATGGCAAGAAAGTAGACAAAATTTATGACTGAAGCCCAAAAGAAGGAGTTTAGAAATCACCACAAGGCTAGAACAATCTTGTTAAATGCAATATCTCACATTGAGTATGAGAAGATCACAAATAGAGAAACTGCATTTGACATGTTTGAGTCCTTGAAGATGACTCACGAAGGAAACCTTCAAGTTAAAGAGACCAAGGCTCTGGCGTTAATACAGAAGTATGAAGCGTTCAAGATGGAAGAATATGAGTCTATAGAAACTATGTTCTCTAGATTCCAGATCCTCACAGCTGGTCTAAAAGTTCTGGATAAAGGCTACTCAACTGCTGATCATGTGAAGAAGATCATCAGAAGCTTGCCTATCAGATGGAGACCTATGGTCACTGCTCTGACGTTTGCCAAGGATCTGAACAAGATTACTCTGGAGGAGCTAATCAGCTCACTAAGGAGCCATGAAATTGAACTTGAGGAAGATGAACCTCAAAAGAAAGGTAAGTTAATTGCCTTAAAATCTAACAAATCTGTGAAAGCTTTGCAGGTGTTAGAAGAAAGCTCTGAAGAATCTTCTTTTGAAGAAGAAGATGAATTGTCCTTGCTGTCCAGAAGAATCAATAGACTCTGGAAGCACAAGCAGAGGAAGTTCAAGAACTTCAAAAAGCCAGATCAGCGCAAGGAGTCCTATGGACCAAAAAGATCTGGAAAGAAGGAAGTTGTTTGTTTTGAATGCAAACAACCTGGTCATTACAAAAATGAATGTCCAAAGCTTCAGAAGGAAAAGCCCAGAAGAAAACCTGAGCACAAGAAGAAGGTTTTAATGGCTACATGGGATGATTCAGATGACTATGAATCTTCATCAAACTCTGAAGAAGAATGCACCAACATGGCTCTGATGGCAGGCATTGAAGATCAGAATGAAGAATCATCTGGATCTGAGTCTGATTCTGAATCTGACTCAGAAGAGGTACTTTCTGATCTCACTAGGGAAGAGCTTATTAAAGTCTTATCAGAAGTCCTGAAAAATTATAATCATATTAAGCTCAAATGCAAGAAGATTAAATGCAATCTTGGTTCTGAGAATAATCTGTTAAGATCAGAAGTTTCTGAGCTAAAAGAAAATAATTTAAAAATGAAAGCCAATTTTAAAAAAGCTCAACAAAATTCTGAATCTGAAAGTAAGTCTAAATGCAAAAACATTTTAGAAGAATATGACTTTAGCTTTCAGAAGTTTCTTGCTAAAAGCATAGACAGAAGCAAGATGGCTTCAATGATCTATGGGGTTAGCAGAAACAACAGGAAAGGAATTGGATATGAATCCTCTTCTGGAAAGGATTTAAATCCAATGCCTGTTGATAAACTTGTTATTAAGAAAACTCCCCTATACTCTCATTTCAAGTTTGGTCATTTGAATGACATTAAACACAGACGTTCTGATCAGAACATTCCTGTGTTTAAGCCAAAAGTAAGTCAGAACAAAACTGTTGTAAAAAGACAGAAGTTCAGACCAACTTTCAAGGCAACTAACAAAAAAGGACCCAAAAAGATTTGGGTACCTAAGGATAAGATTATCCCTGTTGCAGATGTTTTTAGCAGAAAAGTCAAGACGCTAGTCATGGTACCTGGACTCTGGCAGCTCACGTCACATGACGGGAGAAAGGTTTATGTTCCAAAGCCTAGAGCTTAAATCTGGAGGGAATCAGAAGGGCAGGATCATTAGCTCTGGTACTATTGGTAATGGTAACCTTCCCTCTATATCTAATGTTCTTCTTGTAGAAGGATTAAAGCATAATCTATTGTCCATAAGTCAATTAAGTGACAATGGTTATGATATAATCTTCAACCAACAATGTTGTAAAGTTGTCAGTCAGAAGGATGGCTCAATCCTATTTAATGGAAAGAGGAAAAACAACATTTATAAAATCAATCTTTCAGAACTTAAGGTTCAAAATGTTAAATGCCTCTTGTCTGTTAATGATGAGCAATGAGTCTGGCACAGAAGATTGGGGCATATTAATATGAGACATATATCTCAGATTAATAAACTCAATCTGGTCAGAGGACTTCCTAAGTTGAAGTTCAACTCAGATGCTCTTTGTGAAGCATGTCAAAAAGGAAAATTTTCAAAATCTTCTTTTAAATCTATGAATGTTGTTTCAACCTCAAGACCATTAGAATTACTTCACATTGATCTGTTTGGACCAGTGAAAACTGCATCCATCAAAGGCAAGAAGTATGGATTAGTCATTGTTGATGACTACAACAGATGGACATGGGTAAAGTTTCTAAAACACAAGGATGAGTCACATTTTGTGTTCTTTGACTTCTGCAAACAAATCGAGAATGAAAAAGATTTCAAAATTATTAAAGTCAGAAGTGATCAGGGTGGTGAATTTGAAAACAAATATTTTGAAAAATATTTTAATGAAAATGGCACTGCTCATGATTTTTCCTGTCCTAGAACTCCACAATAGAATGGAGTTGTAGAGAGGAAAAATAGAACTCTGCAAAAAATGGCCAGAACCATGATCAATGAGACTAATCTGGCAAAACACTTTTGGGCAGAAGCAATAAACACAGCTTGTTACATTCAAAACAGAGTGTCTGTAAGACCTCTTCTAGAAAAGACTCCCTATGAATTATGGAGAAACAGAAAGCCCAACATTTCATATTTTCATCCTTTTGGATGTATTTGTTATATGTTGAATACTAAAGAGAATCTTAACAAGTTTGATTCTAAAGCACAAAAGTGTTTCATGCTTGGGTATTCTGAACGCTCTAAAGGCTACAAAGTATACAATACTGAAACACGGATTGTGGAGGAATCTATACATGTTAGATTTGATGATAAGCTTGGCATTGAAAAGCCAAAGCAGTTTGAAAGTTCTGCAGATAGAGAAGTAATTCTCACAGACTCTGAAGGCTCAGAGGCAGACAAAGCTCAAGTGAAGGAACCAGAAGCAACGCCAGATGCAATTCCTTTAGCTTCTCAGATGAACAACTTGAACATTTCTGAAGAATCAACTGTTAGAGGATCATCTTCCAGAATCAAGGCCTCTCACCCAGAGGATGTGATCATTGGAAAGAAGGATGACCCCATTAGAACAAGATCCCTCCTCAGATCATCTGAAGCATCATTATTTGGATTGGTGTCAGTTATTGAACCAACTTCTGTGGATGAAGCTCTGTAAGACAATGACTGGATAATTGCCATGCAAGAAGAGCTCAATCAGTTCACAAGAAATGATGTTCGGGATTTGGTTCCAAGACCAAAAGGATTCAACATTATTGGAACTAAATGGGTCTTCAGAAATAAGTTGAATGAAAAAGGAGAAGTTGAAAGAAACAAAGCAAGGCTTGTTGCTCAAGGTTATAGCCAGCAAGAAGGAATTGATTATACAGAGACTTATGCTCCTGTAGCCAGGTTAGAGTCTATTCGTTTACTCATTTCTTTTGCTGCACAAAATAACATCACTCTATATCAGATGGATGTTAAGAGTGCCTTCTTAAGTGGTATTATAGAAGAAGAAGTCTATGTTCACCAACCTCCTGGTTTTGAAAGTGAAAAATTTCCAGAACATGTTTTCAAACTAAAGAAATCTCTTTATGGTTTAAAACAAGCTCCCAGAGCTTGGTATGATAGATTAAGAAATTTTCTTCTGGAGAAAAATTTCATCAGAGGCAAAGTGGACACAACTCTCTTTTGTAAAACATTTAAGAAAGATCTTCTAATTTTCCAAATATATGTGGATGATATTATATTTAGATCTACCAATGTTATGCTGGGAAAGGAGTTTGATCAATGTATGCAGGCAGAATTTGAGATGAGCATGATGGGAGAATTGAGATTCTTTCTGGGAATTCAAGTCAACCAAACTCCAGATTGCACTTACATTCATCAGACCAAATATGTTAAGAGCTTCTGAAGAAGTTTAACATGACTGATAGTAAGATGGAAAAGACTCCCATGCATCCAACTAGTACACTTGGTAAGGAAGAGGTAAGTAAGAAAGTAGATCAGAAACTCTACAGAGGTATGATAGGATCTCTTCTCTACTTAACTGCTTCTAGACCTGACATTTTGTTCAGTGTATGCTTGTGTGCAAGATTCCAATCAGATCCTAGAGAATCACACTTAACAGCTGTTAAGAGGATTCTAAGGTATCTGAAAGGTACTTCTAATGTGGGTTTGTGTTACAGAAAATCTGATGATTTCAAATTAGTTGGATTCTGTGATGCTGACTACACTGGAGACAGAGTGGAAAGAAAAATTACTTCTGGAAGTTGTCAATTTCTAGGAAGAAATTTAATCTCCTGGTACAGCAAGAAGCAACCTACAATTGCACTTTCAACTACAGAGGCAGAATATATTGCTGCTGCTGGATGTAGCACGCAGATGCTCTGGATGAAAAGTCAACTAGAAGACTATCAGATCTTTGAGAGTAACATTTCTATATTCTGTGATAATACTTTTGCTATATGTTTGTCTAAAAACCCTATTTTACACTCTAAGGCAAAACATATAGAAATTAAACATCATTTCATCAGAGACTATGTTCAGAAGGGTATTATAAACTTAGCCTTTGTTGATACAGATCATCAGTGGGCTGATATTTTCACAAAACCCCTTGCTGAAGATAGGTTCAAATTTATTCTGAAAAATATTGGTATGGATTTTTGTCCAGAATGATATTTATCAGAAGCAAATTTCTCAGATGCAAAATGCTTAAAACTCTGAAATATTTCACTTGTCAATTATTTGATTTATTGAATTATTATTATTTGTGTGTATCTGAACTAATCAGTCTTAGAGAATCTGAACATTGGCTAACGTTTCATTTCTCAAAGAGAATTCAGAAGCACATGCAAGCAAACACGTGTCACTCAGAATCTGAAAAAATGGCGTGCACAATACTGAAGAGACATTTGAGGTATTGTTTGAATAGTTAATTTCTTGGTTTCCCCCCCCCCCCCCAAATTGTCAGAATCAATTAATGTTTTGAAATGATTATTATTCTTTTCATTAAATGTCATTAATTGCTAATTGAGAACGTGTTGATTGTGTGTCTGTTTGTATGCCCTAGTTTCTCTTTATAAATACCACAACTCTCACCATCTCACACTTTTCACTTTCACAAACACGTATATGCATTTCTGTTTGCTCTTTGGTCTTCATCTAAACCTTAAACCTTCATCATATCCAACAATGGAAACCTCATCTTCAACCTTAGCTCAGTTCCAATCATCAATGGCTGCAGTTGCATCATCAAACATGGGTGCTACTCCTTTTAAGGAACCTGAGAGAACTTTGTTAACCCCTGTTGATAAGCTTGAAGTTCTTTGTGAATCTATGGTGGAATTTGATTCTTTGGCTGCAAATGGATTTGATTTGTGTTCTATTATTGATGCTCAAGGCTGGGTAAAGTATTTTGATAGATTATTTGGACCTGTATATCCACACTTAGTGAAGGAATTTTGGATTCACGCATCTGTTTACCCAAAGTTCATCCTCTCTTCTGTTATGGGAAAAGAGATTATAATCACTGAAGATCTTATCAGAAAAATCATTGGGTATGAGGAAAATGATGGAGTTTCTCATCTGCCAGCTGGACATGTTGATATGGGAGAAGTTTATGATGAAGTCATTGCATCTGGACAAGCCTCCAACAAGTTCAAGGATCTGAAACCTGACTACAAAATCTGGGCAAAGTTTTTTCTGGGCTGCATCAACCATAGAAAATCTACAGATTCTCCAAATTATGTGAACAATGAACAACTTTATTTCATGTACTGCTTAAGTCAGAGTACCAAAGTGGATCTGCCACACATTCTCTTCATGCATTTGTGGAATCACATCAATGCATCCAGAGAATCTGTCAAAACAAAGGGTCAGAAGATCAGAACATGGATACCTTTTGGAAGACTAATCTCAGACATTCTGACGGAGAATGGTCTGGTAGCTGCTCTTTATGAAGCTGGAGTCAAAGAAGAACTTGATTCAATTGTTGGAAAACCCTTGAATGGAAAGAGTCTGCAGAGACTAAAAGTTGTGGATGAACTTACAACTGCTCCTAAAAAGCTGAATGTTGCTGAAGTAAGTCAGAGAAGGATTCCAGTTCAAGACTTTCCTATCTTTGGTGTTGAGGAACCTAGAGGTATTATTCTTAGGTACATTGAGTTGTGCAAAGCAGATGGAACACATGTACATACTGATATTCTGATAAGAGCAAGAGAACCTATGCCAGATGTGTATGATGAGAACACAAGAAAAAGGAAACAATTAGAGGAAGAAGAAGCTGCTGCTCATAAGAAACCAAGAGTTGCTGAAAAGCCACAGAAGCAGATCAAGAGAAAAGCTTTTGGAGATGTTCCCTCTGTTGCCACCAAGCACATAAAGACTAAAGGTACTAAATCATCTTTACCTTCTATTCCTAAAATTGCTGTAAATATATCAACAACTAGTTCTGTGCCTGAACCCCCTCCCACTCAAAATAAAATAATTCCTGCTCCATCTCAAACATCTCAACCACCCAAAATCATCTGATCCTGTTTCCACTACACCACATAAATCTTCTGATATTCCTCAATCTGAACCAACAACAACAACAACACCAGCTGACCCAATTCCAACACAACAACAACCAGAAATACAACAACCAGCTGCATCTAAACCCATACAATCTGATCCAGTTGCATCTGAAACTGTTGCATCTGAAACAGTTACACCTGAACCTGTTGCACCTGAACAAGTTGCATCTGAACCAGTTGTATCTGAACCACCTCCATCCAAACCTTCTGACATTCAACCAGAACCATCCAATCCTCCTGAATCAAATATTCTTGACTCTGAGATTCTGGATGTTCAACCTCTCAAGACTGTATTTGAAGTTTCTTCTACATATTGCACCCCAACCACATCATCTGATTCATCTAAATCTGATATCCATCCAGATATTATCTCACCCCCTCTCT